>DWPT01002853.1:0-15408 GCA_018251895.1 Agathymus mariae mariae | reverse complement strand
GTCTGTTTGTTCCGGCTTATCTCTGAAACGGCTGGACCGATTTTGACGGGACTTTCACTGGCAGGTAGCTGATGTAATAAGGAGTAACTTAAGCTACTTTTATTTTAGAATTATTACTTTTATTTTTATTAAATTCCACGCGAATGAAGTCGCAGGCACAGCTAGTTTCAAAATAAAATTCAATAATTGAATGGATTATAAAATATATATGATACCTAAGAATAATCAACTGATTAGAATTAGAATTTTTTAATAATTGAATATTGTTTATCTGCGTTTTTGTCGTGATTTGAAATCAACTCCCTATATCGAAGACTCCCTATATCGAGACTGCTTCATTTTGATATCTCGAAGAGTTATGATGTCACAGGATGTACAAGAATCCAAAATGTCATTATAACTGTCTACACTGTCAGTTGGACATATCAAATACACGATAGATAACACGTGGATTTCATACGCATGATCTTCAGGGACCGTGAGGTTCCGATGTTAATAACAATGCTGTTACGTTCATGATAACGGTACTAAGGAGGTAGGTATGTGTTTTTAAGAGAAAAATTAATGAGTTCATCATGTTTAGGATGGAAAAAAAAAATTTGGATATTAATTAGTCTTCTCAATTAATGTCTCGACCAATAAGTCTCATGCATAATTAGTTAACTTATTTTATGTGAATAGGCGAGATACGATTAGAAAAGAAGGCGAAAAAAAATAATTAGTATAATAAGATTTCTTTATTGAGTTAAATTTAATAGAACTCTTGACAGTCAAAAAAATTATATAATGATAAAACACAAGTCACACTTGAGTAACAATTGTGGCATGATACGTTTTTCAATTCTCTTTGTGAAGAAATTGTTGAATTTAAATTGTTTAACTTTAATTAATATATTTCCAAGGTATAGAATTAGTTATAGGAAGGGTAAGCAGGGTTTCAGGTTGTAGGTTTTCCTGGAAAACCTGATATATATTAAAGTGGCGAAAACACGATATTTATTAAATGCCTGACAATAAATTAATAACAGTTGTTTCGTGTGCGCATGTTATTTATACGGCGTAGGTTTTCTGGAAGAATACGATCGCGGCTTACTTTACTTACATAATATGTATCTACTTGTTATTCAGCTTATTTAAAATAGCAGTCTGTAAAATATTGAATTCTTCGCCAAATTATTGAGCCATAGAGCGCGCAAGTCTGCCATTTCTTGTATGTGTAAATTAGCTATCATAGGAATCGTTCTGAAGTACCATGTTTGTTTCCACTTTACAACAATTTTTTTTCCTTTAGCTTTTTGGTCATTATTTAAAAGCTATTCAACGGTTATAGTCATAGTTGTTAAAACCATAACAATGAGTCAAAAATATTTTTGAAACGAGGTTTGATAATCATCTTAACGGTTAATGTAAAATTGAAGTTGTGAGGCATATCGCTAGAGGAGATTTTCTGCTTCGCCGTGTGCAATGTTGCGACCAGTGATACTTACAAAAACGATAATTCCTAATTCGAATCCTGCAATTCTATTGTGTCGAGATATAAATGTCCTAAGTAAACATACCGCTCCCGAGCACCGCTTAATAGCGTGTTCGGCAAATAAAATCTGTTCATCTCATTTGCGTGGTAACCAAGTTATTTTTTTTGATAATAGATAGAACAAGGATATTTGGAATAAAATTGCCATTGCTTTGCACAACGAAGTAACATAATCGACGACAAAGGATCTTAAAACATTAACATAATATTTTACATATAATAATATATAATGCGCTTAACATCTAAGGCGATATCGCCACTTACCATCACGTAGGAGTGTAGTCAAGCATTAACTTATAAATGTAATTTTGACTTTTAATAAAAAAAACTATTGGTAACGCATTCTTTAAATATTTCATGCACAATTTTGCGAATATTAAAAATGGACCATTTTAAAACCTCAATACAGTCAAGATCGTACAGAATGTAAAGGTTCTTTGAATATACCATGAATTTAAATTTTAACTTAATTTAAAACACAAAACCATTAATCCAGTCCAAATATGTAAAAACGTTTGTATATAACGATGGTACAGGAGTGCCGCAATTGTAGGCCGCTGTCTTGCCACTCACGATGCCGACCAAGTAGTATTTTCCCTTGTACAGCATCATCAATGGCCCCCCGGAGTCGCCCTTACACGTATCTTCTGTTCGCTTACCGGACGCGCATATATGTCCTCCGGTTAGACGAACGTAATGTGTCCTACATTTACTTTTCGGCACCATGTGAATAGTCGTGAACTGTTTCACATCGGACTGGACGGATACATTCAAACCCCAGCCAGCTGTCGCCAGGGGCAGGTCCGAATACTGGGGACTGTCTATGTTAATCGATGGCAGACATATGGGACGGACGCTTCCTGGAAAATTTCGAATTTGTTTAGAAAAGTTTTCCTGTGGGTTTTACAGTGAAATTCCATTTATTCCCTCCGATACTTTAGCTTGTTAAATTCTATTTCAGTTAGTTTTAGGTAGCGAAAACTCCAACAGCTCTTGTCAATTTGACTCGTAAATAATAGTGTTGTATGAATTTTGCAGGGTACGTTAAGCTATCGTGTCTGGTTATCGTAATCATTACGGAGGCATTTGAGCCGTATATCAACTTGTAAGGCTATGTGGCTTGGTTGGTTTGCTAATATAATTGTACCATTTCACAGTGGAGCGCTGTGGTGGTGTAAACTATAGACTTGTATAGGCGTTTAAGATCACAGGGAATGTTTTAAATGGATGCATGTATTGTTTTCACACGCTTTTATTACCTTCATATGAATTAATATAATATTTTTTTATAAACTTTCATAAGTATTATTGATTTAGAATATTTCAAAGTTATTCAACACAGTTTTTTTTAATATGTAAATTTTACCCCAGTACTGAGAAGCGATGTATTTTTTAAGTTTTTACAATACTATTCCTAAGTTGATACGTGAGTCTCCCTACGGAACTTTTAAGCAACGCATTAAAATATAGCTTATAGGCAAAGGATAATAAAGTATAGAGGAATATATTATGACAATGACACATGGAAATAATAGTGTCGAAACTAATTCCGCACAGGTTTAAACTTTTGTAATTACCATGTGTTGTTTAAAACATGTACTGAGGAGTTTCTTTCGCCGTTTCTTCTCCTCGATGCTTAAGCACCTTTTCGACACGATAGTAGAAGCAAAAAATGTCGTGCATTTACATAATGTGGGTATGGTTAAATTACTTTAAATTTAAATTTGATATAAGTTCGAGTCATCTTATTATATAAATATTAATTATAAAAAAATAAATCATTCATTTTAAATTTACAAAACCTGCTGCAAAACCATGTTTACAGTTACTAGGCAACACTAGCAAGTATATATATACTTATAACGTCAACGTCCTCTAAAACTTATATAAAACCCAACTACTCCATAGCCCAGTTGGTAGTGACCCAGTCCGCCGAACGAGGGACCCAGGTTTGATTTTCGTCCGGAGCAGACATTTATGTGACAGAAAAATGTTTGTTCTCGGGTCATGGGTGTTTGTAATGTTATATTTAAGTATGTCCATGCTACCCGTAAAATAGGGAATCGTAGTGTTTACTCCAATTACATTTAGGTCAATAAGTTACGGACACGTCGGCCAATACGCGTCGTGTTCCCCACCTAAACAAAGCGAGAACTAATTTGACAAGGCGCGCCAGTTCATTATTACAGTGACAGTGGTCGAAATAGGATGTATCTACGAATGGTTTTAATCGTTTAATTCTCTAATTCTAATTGAATCAAACTCGATTTTTCTACTTATACCATTTAGTTGACACATGATGACACAGAACACACAAAGAGTATCATGAAAAACTAAATTGCTAAACATTATTAATTAATTACGTAGAGTAAGTTTAAAGTGCCATTAAAATGTCGGTTAGTGTAATTCATGATCCATATATATTTTAATTATGTCCATCTTACTTGAATACGGTGCAAATTCTTGAAGTCGTACCAAAGCAATGTCATTAATGAGGAAATCTTCAACAAAGTCCGGATGAACAACAACTCCTTCAGCAACAATTTCTAAGTTGTCTATGCAGATTTGTTTCCTATCGTTGGTGGTCACACAGTCCCTCGGGAACGTTCTTTTGTCATATTCGGCTAGAGTAACATTTACACTGAAATGAATAGAACGCTAGAAAATATTATTCCCTGCCCCTAAAATTGACTATAATTATAACTATGTTTTTACACTATTTCTTGGAATAGAAATAGTTTTATTTCAGTTAAAAGGGCCACCAGATGACAAATGGTTTGTTATCAACGCCATCATCCGATTCGGACAGTGCTACTGAACTTAATTTTATCTTTGTAACAAAAAGAGGGTTCAAATAATGGAAGTTTCAGTCAGTGATAGTACACTATTAAAATATTTTAAAATGATCCTATGGCTCAGTTGGTGGTGTCATGGCCTGTAAAACAGAACGAAGTGATCTAAGTTAGGGTCGCGGCCAAGGCATTTATTTATGCGACAGATAAGTTTATTCTCGGGTCATGAATGTTTGTGATGCTTTAATATTACACGTATGTCGATTCTACCTGTGCCATAGTGAATCTTAATGTGTGTGAACGTTTGAATTTGTATTTCAGACTTGTCTATGACCAGTGAATGATTACAAACCAATGTCATTGTCGTTAATACGTTTGTCAACTATCGCTCAGAGCTTGAAGAGTCCCTACAATTCAGTAATTCAAGAACACAACGCAAAACTGACTTCGAAGAACTTAGGAAAAGATTTAATTTATTAGTAGTCTTTACTTACGATATAGGCCCGTTATGTACTTCTTTGTGATTGTAACCGAATGTCATCACATTCCACACTCCTCATCGGGAGTCAAAATTTTTCATTTATATCTACCAATAGAGTTGTGGCTTACAGACTGGTTCAAATTATGAACCACAAATGTTCGCAAAGATTTTTGAAGTCTGCCAATTCGCACAAGTCAGCGTTGTCCATATTATCGATACGTTATATTATCAAAGTATACTTTATTCCTTTACTTAATTAGTAATGACAGTATTTATTATAGTTGATAGTATCAGGCGTTACTTTGCGGAAAGTTATTGTTATTAAATTAGTATTAGTAGACTACTCACTCTGAGGATGCCCCGTTTCGGAGCTAAACACAACTGGTGACGGTATGGTATAAAAGTATATTATACCTTATATGTTATTATACATTGTGCTTGCGGATTGTTGCAAAGTAAATTAATATAAATTTACTGAAAGTATATGTTTTGTTTAATGTTACTCATCTATACTTACCCACTTAATTGATCATCATCATTAACCATGCAGTGAGCTGCAGTGAGGACGAAACGGGAGCTGATCAGAGAGCCACCGCAACCGAAGATCTTTGTTTCGCCTTCATTTACGAATTCAATGTTGAGGTACGCTGTCCATGGATACTGGTCCAAATCTGTTTCTTGGCCACCTTTAACAGAATAAGTAAAGTTTTAATAACCTTGTTCAACTCACGCTGTTATTGAGTAATAGGTATAAATTCTTTTCCTTTCTTTCTTATTCTTTCTCGGCCGACAACGCATTAGTGATGCCTTTGGTATTACACTTAACACTTGGTCGCTCATCTGCTCGTTTGTTGGCCATTTACATTAAACAAAAATAATCGTAGCGAGTTTATCAAGTCAATAGGAACTTAACCGAATTTCTCGTAAATACAAACCATTCGTTTGAAAAATATGTTTCAAAAAGACCTTACAAGTTTGAAAAAAGACCTAATACTTCTAGTTTGTTGTTAAGCAATTGACTCAATTCAGCAACACGGGTGTGGCCGAGAGTTGGACTGCTAATAGCGAAATTTGAGCGAGCCAAGTCATGACAGGCACGTTAAGCCATTGACAATAATAATTGTTAAAGAACAGTTTTAAGCCAAAACCAAGTTTATGTGCCTGTGTGGCGCTATTAGAACTTCGGACACTTGCTTGAATTAACAACAAAACCTTCCATGAATTTGTATTGAAGCACCGTGGAGCATACTTGACATGCTCCAAAGGATTGGAAGAATAGGAATTCAATTGCGAGTAGAAACTCGGTGACCTGCTATTTGAAGTTACATAATTACATATTTAGTACGTAATCAATAGAAACCTGCTATTCTATCGTCCAATGTCACGCCAAGTTCGTCCAAATCAGCGTCGCGTTTTGTCCTCGGATTATTAAATTGAAGAAACTCCTCAAGATCTGTGTAATAGTTGATAAACATTAGCATTAACGTAGACAGTTAATTTCATATCAAAATAAATAAAACTGATAGATTAAATCAGATTTGCGTGTGTGTCACACTGTTAATGTGTTGAATAATATTTTAAGATCCCTTAAAAATTTCAAGATTATTGTGTTAATTTTCTCGTTAACTGTTGGTAATTATGTATTTCGTATTCTTTTTCTCAAAGTTTTGGCTCGGTATTTCGGAGAAATACCTGGAAATGAGAGGAAAATATAATTATTTGTGTCCCTCGTAAGGAGCCCGATAATTAGGTATGACATATAAAGCATAAGAGTCATCTGATTAACTTTCTTTACTTATAATCTAGTTCTTGATATGTACATATAGTTGGATACGACGGACGCTCAGAATTTTTTCATTTATATGTACTTTACCTGATAGCCTCTAAGCTTAAAGACTGGTCGATATTACGTATCCCTAATGTCGTAGACTATGGAGCGAGTATATGGAATTGTACTGTATAAGTGAGACCAGAAAAATATATAATATAATTTATGTATACAAGTTGGAAATGGTAACACGGAAATGATAGCCGCAAGATAACTGTTTAAGCGAACCCAAATTTCGAACCCATGTGTAAGTAACCCATAACTACATATGTAAGCATACGTAAATAAAAAATATGTAACCTTTTTTAAAGTTTGTTAAAAATATTTTATCTTGTCTTGCCTTTTTATTACGTATATTGTAACTATTTATTACAGATACTCTACTAAAGTTACAAACCATTTACTTATTCATTTTATTCAATTGCTTCGCAATTCGTTCACTCGTTCATTCTTTCGAGACGTTGAATCCAAATAGTTCGAAATTATGGAGTTTGACAAGTGAAATATTTCAACTATAAAATTATATTATTAGTATTTCTAACATAAAAGTATATTACCATACCATATCATATGTAATATTCCGAATGTAATTAATTTCTTATATATGTGACATAATAGCCTAATTAATACAAATTTTGAATTACGGTAGTCAGTGCTGTTTCACTATCTAAAACTTCGCTGGAATGCTCGTTATTGCTATGCCGTGGATGGGTTGTTAAAATGTAAAATTGGATTGAGCGGTATATTCGGATGCTGAATCATAATTATTATTAAAATGAAATGAAATTGTATGAAGTATGTAGAAATTTAGTGAATTTTTACAAAATTTTATTTTGTTCTGTACATCAGATCACAAAACTGAATTTTTATAGAGACAGTCGGTATCGTTATTGATATAGATTGTACAGTACATATCGGTATCGGTATCGATATAGATTGTACAGTACATAGAAAACATAAGTTTGTTTCACCCACAGAGTCTAGAGATCCACTGACGGGTGTAATAAACAACACTTGCTTATGGGGCTTTTGTAAATTGAATAACTGAAACAGGCTTTTTAAAGTGCATTATTTTAACATAAAGGCTTGTAAAAAGAAATCTTAGAGGTCAATGACCGACGATCTTATTAAGGCAGTTTACGTCTAAAATTATTTATTAAATTGTATCTGTATAATATATATGCTACTGCGTAAGAGTTTCTTAAAAATATACATTTTTATATTAAATGATAGATCTAAAGAAGTTAATCATTGAAGTTATTGTTATACACGTTTATGGAGAACAATTATAAACTCGCAGTTCCCTGCAACTGTAGCGTAGCTTTAGGGTTCCAAAGTCAATTGACAGTAATGAAACTGTGTACCCGTTTTTATGTTTATTTCTTGTTGATTTTGATAAAATAAAGACAACGCTTTTTGATGAACTGTTACACAATGGCATAGTAAAACGAATTACGAATAAACAAATTATGTTGGGTGGTATTTTATACACATATGAGGAATTAAAATAGAAGTAAAAATGGGCATTATACTGCAACATTGATGATAACTGAAATACAAAAATATTTTTGCAACCGACAAAATTAATTATTGATTTCGACTCACCCTTCAGTGTGTGTGATTCGCTCACATTGCCGTTTTTGTTTCCTGCGTGTGTTAAGTTTTATATTGTAGAAAATATTTTACCGCGTTTAACTGTAGCGGTTTGGCAGACTAAATCTCCAACTTAATCTGTGCAAATGATCTTGAAGATATACGCTTACACTTTATGTAAATATATCATAGACATACAGAAAATAAGCTACTTTTTAACTTGAAAGCGTAATACACACACAGACAGACACAGTGACATTTTTCGTTTTGATAATTCAAAATTTTATGTTAGTTTTAATGATATTTTTAATATTTTATGCTAAAAAATGTCTTTCAGAACGTGTATGCAATTAATGTTATATTGAACATTTAATAACCTTTAGAACTTAATGAGTGTAGTAGCAAAATAGTACTACGAGTACTTCCTTTTGTAACGAATCTTGTTAATAATAAAATTTATATATAATTGCATAACGTTCGAATGTAAATGAGCTATGAGTATAATGTTATTTGTTAAATACAAAATACTAAACTGAAGAAAGCACAAGAAAATTTATAAATGGGTGTAAAGTCTTATATACATTGAGTATAAACAATCTCACGCGTAAAATATCAGTCAATTCCTGTACAATTAATGATTAAAAATTACATTACGAATTGAACTCACCAGTAAGCATGTCGCCATCAGACATATCTACGCCACAGCAACCCGATTCGGAAGTTGGCGGTATACTTTGAGGCTTGCATACCGGATACCCATAATTATAATTATTTTTTTGAGATGACTGGTTTTCTGGTTGTATAGGTTCTGGAATTTCTTCGATTCCCCAAACTAGATAAAAATGAATGTATAAAAGGATTAAATAAACCCCTGGGATATAATTCTTCGTGTTGTGATATACTATAAATGCAAACAGCCAAGTTAACCTAGCATAAAAGTTTATTTATTATATACATTTATTGTACACAATCGAATCTGACTGCTAACCTTTACTATCAAATAAGAAGAAAACCAAAAATTTTTAGATAAAAAAGTTTTGACTTTTTTCGTTAATTTATTACAATTAAGTACAGATGAGTTACGTATGTATCTATTTATTGCGGTCTTTGATCTTATTCGATTTAATTAGCAGATACAGTTACATGACCATAATTTCATATTATTGCTCATTAAATATTATCACCCTGTATATATCACGTACCTGGAATATTAGCACCAGCTTTAAAAATTAAAATATTAAGCAAAAGTAAAAGGAGGGCCCACGTTTGGCACTTCATAGTAAACATTTTTTTTTTATATATATTTTCTTAATCAATGCTTACAATACAATTGCGTACTCTTTTATTCCTAAGGGGTAACTGAACAAAGTATTAGATAAAATATCTTTAAATGACTTACTAATTATAATTGTCGTTTGTTGATACGACATTGACAATTAATTCGCCGCTAATTGCGGCGTAGCCGACCTAACAGTTACGACGGTTAGATAAATACCCATAGTAATTAAAAGTTGGTTCAGTTCTATGATAGAAATTATTTTATGTAAGCGGGAAATAGTGAAAACAATGGAGACAAAATCCATCATACGCGTTATTTATAAAGATAACTGAATAGAAGAAAATTTTAATTTTTTTAAATTTAAAATTTAAAATTTTTGACCATCATTCATCATTTTTGAGCTTCATCTTTTTAACCGATTGACGCAGAGTACGTCTCCACTGCAAGTTGAGGAGAGTTGGAGCTGGCCAAGAGTGAAATTGTGGAGTTGTTAATGGCTGCCTAAGTTACAGATTTTTGTGTTATCCGAAGTCATCCTCCATGGTTTAATTAGCTGCTATGTAACGGAGGAGGACCTCTCTTTCTCTGTCTCGAAAGACGTCTCGCTCTCGAAAGACAGTATAACTAATTATTTAGCTGAAAATGGTATATAAAAATATGATACATATTGTTGTAAAGTAGTAAAAGTTATCGCTTACTTTGTTGATTGAAACTATTTTGAGAAATCCTGCTCACTAGGGAATTTTTTATAATGTAATTTGTATGTACTTGTATAACATCTGTCAATCTATACTTGGCCAGCTTGGTGAACCTTGGATGAACCGTGGGATAGGTTTATGAATCTATAGCGGCTTTACATAACGTTCTAACCCAATGAAAGCAACATTTTGAAGCGGAACCTTAAAACTACTTCTGTTTAGGAATTCCTAAAGTGAATTGCGAGCGGTACTTCGTAATTGGTCGGTTGAATACGAAAACGTAATTTACGCGCACGCAAGCTGAAGTTCAGAATTCAATTAGCAGAGAAACATTCTCTTTGCGTTGACACACGACTTCAAATAGTTCATGTTTGAGCTACCCTAGTATACGTGTACGTAGAGTGGGAACTAGTCACGTCACTTTCAAGTAACTGAATGTCATAAAGATTTTTTTTCATGTAGAATACATTATTGTTGAAATTTTAATATTCCATGTTTTAATTCAGATGAATTATAGATACAATACACATTTATAGTACACTCAATTATCAACTATATTTATTTATCTATAACACAACCAAATTTGACACATACAAACCAATTTCTGAACCCGAGGACAAATTTTCTCAAAAGGCACTATTCGAGCCTACTTTTATTTTGACACTGACATTATTTTTGTGGATATCATTGTGTAGTCAATTAGTCTATTCAACCTAAACTTGCAAAAATGTCAAAGATGTTCACGAAATTTGTAAAGTGAACAGAGAAACTAATTAATGTGCTCGACAAACACATTAGGAAATATGTCAGGACTTACACAGACGACGCATGATGGGAGGTCAGAATTCAATTAGTCTTCAACATTTCCTTTGAGGTGACGAACAACTTCCAATAGTAGAGATGTAAGTGATATAGACGATTGCAGCGATTATACCAAGTACCACGGCACTCAGATATTATATATAATATAGTGCAAATCCAGAGTCAACATTATTTATCCGTATTATACATTCAGCAGTTATAGCTGTGTACATCCGATGAGAAAACGGAACATGTTGGTCTGTTCATTTCTAACACTCTATTGCTATAGAATCTACGGGACCGATTAAACTGAAGCAGTGTAGAAGCATAAACAATATTAAACCCCTCATAAACATAATATTTTTTTTGGATGCTGTTATTAATTATGAATGTAAGAAACAAGTTTCCCGGAGCGATACGAGCACTGGTTATGAGTCAAAGTTAAGTAAACGGCATGTTAAATGTAACTCATTATTTGGAGCTGCCGAAATATTCTATTGACAACTGCTATTTGTCACTCGATTAACAAAATAAGCTGTTAGTGATTATTTTATTCCTATATGGTGCAAGGTATTCCTACTTCTAATTTATACAAATATACAGACTTAATCTGCCATAATTTATTACATGTGTTAATAAAAAATAAACGTATTATTAAAATTAGGTTTCATTGCATTATCATTTTGTTTTACTATAAACCTATATGAACACTCTTTATACTTTGGTAAAATTTCTTTCTTTTTTATGTTTATAGGCTACGAACCCATGACTCGATAACAAACATTTATCTATCACATACATGTTTGTCCCCGCCGGGAAAACCCGCTTTCTTTAAAAAGAGTGTCTATGGTATCCTGCAAGGCCGACAACGCCCTTGTGGTCCCCTTCACTATGCACGTGTCCATAGGCGACGGTGACCGCTTACTATCAAGTGGGCCGTATGCTTGTTTACCTGTCTTTTACATTTAAAAAAAAACATACAAATTCATAAAATTCGCACTCTCGCTTTATACTATAGACTAGAGACCCACCAGACGTTTTTATGATCGAACGTGAAAAAATAAAAACATCGCAGCGCTACCTACTACCGGTTCCATTATAAATCTAAACGATCTAAAGGCCCACTTAAACACGCACAAAAAATCATCAAAATCTGCCAGCCATTTAGCAGGGTTCAGTGACTCACACGTGTACAGATGAATTTTATATTTAAAGATTTACAATACTACTTCTATTCTACACTGAATTTGTAATTAAGCTTTACGTCATCAAAACACTATTAGTTGTAAGATAAAATAGTATTTATCATTAAAAAGTACTTAAATGCTTCTTAATAGTTAGTATTGTTCTAACGAAGAACGAAAATACCATTCTTTAATCATATCTAAACAACTCGTGTTTTTTATGAACACGAGCAGGTATATACATACATTTTATTTAAAGTTGTTACGTGTCAGGATGCAGGATGCGCAGGTTCGGGAAAATGCTAAAATAGTTCCGCAGAGACCTTATTGGACTTGAACAGCCGCAGTTACGCTCGTAGATCGCAGGTATTTCGCTTCGTAGTGAGAGAACTCTTCGCTTTCGTATTCAAGATCTTAATGCAACGCGGGCGCCTCTACCTGCTGTTTGTATCGATTTCTACGAATAGATAGAACAATGGAGGCCTCAGATAAAGACGTCATATTCGCCCTTTTGACTGAATTATAAAGTCGCCTAATGTGATCGAGGTAGATTTTATCAGTACCCTAGTTTTTTATAGCCACTATTGTTTTCGGCTTACACTTTGGGAACGTTCGGAACCCCTTTTTGGTCGGCACTTCGGGAACTTGCGTTACAATATTTAAAAATTAACTGTAGTTATTGTGTCGTATCGAGAAATTGCATTTAAGCCATTGACTGATCGATTACCGATTATCATTTACCTTACCTTACTATGCTATGAACTATAGGGTCCTAGTATCAACTGATTCTGAGTTAAAATATCAGATCATTACGCTGCAGGGAGCTCCTTTTCAAGGATGCCGAATTAGTAATATTCCGCTTTAATAGGATTTTTAATCACTCTGGTCAGTTACCATATTCCTCCTCAAAATGAACTTTTAGTACATAGTTTCTTTCTCGGTCGTCAAGGCGTTGATGAAGCTCCAGGTGTCGTAGACCTATATGGGCTGAGGTCGTCCCAACACGTATCCTCTGTGAGTTTATAAGCTACTATCATAAAAAAATCGCTTATTATTATTACTGCAATGTAAAAAGAAGATAGATTAAACCTTTTAATCTTAACGTTTTGACGTTATCATGTAGTATTTTATTAACAGAAAAGGTTTGAGAATTGAGAATAAAATATGAGGGGAGTTCCAGAGCTTATTGTACCCTATATTGTTGTGAAATTACCTATAAATGTATTTTCGGGTAATATGAAAGGTATACAATAAACGCAATTTGCCAAAATAACTTATTTGTGAAGAGTTTGTATGCCAGGGGAAATGTTTCTTTACGAATTATAAACATAATTCCGTGTAATATTGTCAGTGTAATTTCAAGATTCGGATTGATTAACCACTTACTTTTTTGCAATGGAGCAACATGACTCTAAGCTCCTCAACCGTGGAAAGCCGGTAGAGCCATCGCGGCTAGGTTAGGCTTTATTTAATGACCCAAAATGCTTTGAAACTGCTTGCTAAACTCGCAACCCGGTAAGTTCTTCCGTCGCTAACCAGATTTGTCTAGACTTAGAAGTACCGTATTATGCATTTTAAAAGCTAAATACATTTTAGCTCCATAAATTTGAGTAATAATTGAATAATCAACAATTTGTCAAAATCACTGTTCATTTTTGCCTCACAAAATGCAATACCTTTTATGTGCATATTAATGTTGTATGAAATTAAAATATAAATTAAGTTACTCCCGGTAGGTTCGACGACGATTTACCTCGCGAAAAACCGCCGCGGCGGTTCAAATTATAATATAATGTTTCAATTTCAATGTTCAAATTCTAATATAATAAATGCATTTCTTTATGTATATAGTATTGAAAAACCTTCTTCTTCTTCTTCTACTTCTTCGTCTTCTTCTTCTTCTTCTTCGACGATGTATGTGTTGCTTTTTATCCATTATTTACAATAATGTATATTTATATAAATAAAAAATATTTATGTAAATAAAAATAAAACGAAACACTTTTTGAAAATATGGTTGTTTTTTCGTTAATCACTTTAATAGGTACAATATTTGTTGTTGAAGTACAACGATTTTTTATTTACTTGGCATACATTTTTGATTTTCACAGAACACGCATTACGTGAATGAGACGTTGGAATCTTTTCACACGTTGTGTTACCGATGTTGAAAACATTCTAGTTTTCTACTGAAAAGCTTCCTTCCACTAACGCTGGCATAATCTATGCTAGTACCGGGTCGTTGCTGTTGCGATTCGTTCGTTGCTCTGCGGGCTTTGTTTGAGATTTGAACTCCAACGTTTCGAGCGTTAGATGAAACAATATCATTGCAATGTTAAATTATGATAAGTAACCAGTGAATAGCAAATCTGAAGTGAAGTCGATGTGTGATAAATATTTTATATAGTCATTTTATTGCTTGCTCCAAACATTCACACGCTTAGGGCAATAACGCAAATGAGAGTTTTCTGTTTATATGAAACAAATATCATGTAATATTTAATTAACATTTTCTACATATTTTTAAGAACTTTTACTAGTGCATAGTTCACTTTTGGTAGCGACTAGTCATGGGTTTAAAATAAAATAATCTGATAATTAATTTTTACTAAACTTATAGGTTCAAATGTCTTACTTGTAGAAATATTTCACGAGTGTTGTGAGTGAGGGATGTGAGTTTGTGAGCGTTTTGTAATATGTTTTGTAATTTGAATTCAATTGAGGTTCAATAAATAATGCAGATGACTTTTTTCTCGCGGTTATAAACTGGGTATAATACACGTTATGTGATCCTACCGCCGGCGCTGTTTGTGGTTGCACTCGAACCAAGGAAGGGAGAGCCAATAAGGCAGGAACACACTGACGTCTCAGTAATACGACTACGTGACAAATACTTTATGACTGCGGTAGTTGCAGACACAAACGCATTTAGGACAGAGATGTTGCATACTGATGTAACTTGAGACTTTATCTTACGCAATTCAAATACAGTCCTGTTTTGAGTGGAGGTAAAATTTCATCTGACGATTAAGACGAAGTCTGATAGGCTACTCCATCGGTATATTTTCGTTTCAATTTTGGCCTTTGCTCGATTTAAATAGAGCTCAATGTTGCATGTATTTGTATTTTCAACTTCGGTTCGTTCGATAGGGCTATAATCCGCCAAACGCTGCGGCATGTTTGAATGGCTCTTGCGGTGTTGAGGCGAAGTGGTCGTA
>DWPT01002852.1:0-15410 GCA_018251895.1 Agathymus mariae mariae | reverse complement strand
GATTAAATCACTTTTGAAAAAAAAAAACAAGTTAAATTAAAATCGGTTCATCCATTTGGGTGCTACGATGATACAAGCAGATAAACAGGTTTTACTTATAACACCTCTCTTTTGCTTCGTTAGTTAAAAAGACGCGCCAGAATACATAAAAAAAAAAATAATAATTAAACGCCTAATAATTTACTGTAAGTGATGTAATAAAATGTACTGTAATGAATGCACGTTAAAGTAGAATATCATTTGATGCAACGCACTTCAAGTCTAGTTCAAATCTAATACTTAAATTGAGTTGTATTTTATACATGTTATTAATGTAATACATAAGTATTAAGTATTAAAAGATCAATTCTAAAGTAATTTAACACAATGTACAGTCATCAAAGTGCCATGCCACGACGCCGCATACCTCGCACCGATATGAAACATCTCTCAGAACGTAATTTGCAAACGGTGCTTGCGTTTAGCGGCCTTCAATGCAAATGTCCTACCTTGCTATTCGTGGAGGCAAACATTCATGTTTGTGTGCCAATTGTACATGTGTAAGGTAATATAAAGCATATTTATTATTCAAAGAGAGTGCCTAGTAAAGGAGACTGTGAGTCACACGCGGTGACCGCAATCAATGCGGTTACTCACGTATAATATGCTTTAACACGACATACCGAATTCTCAGACAAAACCGTATTTCACGCACGGCACTGCACTGCTTATACCCACGTTCATATATACTAAAAATAAAATTCTATTTGCTCGCTTTCAGTACATAACCAAAAACACACATGCATACAAACACAAACATACATATAATCCAACAATAGTAGTTAGAAATTTTGTCTGTTTGTCCCTATTAATCTTACAAACGGCTTAACCGATTTTGCTCTAGTTTTCTGCAATATATTTATTGCAGTATGCAACACTTACTAGTTAAAGTTCGTTTCATTGCAGGCCGTCCGTAAGTAAAAACGTTATACAGAGATAAACGCAATCCTAAAACAATGCAAGGCAATTTCTAAGTAAACGGCGTTGTTTTTCTGAGGCGAAACGTGGGCGGTTTGCTAGTTTTACATATAATCAATAATCCGTGTAAATGACATTTGATAGATGGCGCTGGGTTCTGTTCTAGTTGATTATAATTCGAAACGATTCATTTCAAAAACACACTATAGGTCAATCTTTCTTGGGTCAGCTAGTATTTTTTTTATGGTAACAGCCGACAAACGAGCAGACGAGCCACCTGATGGTAAGTGATCATCGTCGCCCACGGACATCAGCAAGACCAAAGGTATCACTGATGCGTTGTCGGCCAGGAAATGAGAATGTAAAAAAGAATTTATATACGTTAAGATTTATCATTTCCAATATGTATATCGAATCGAATAATTCCTACGACATTGGTATCGTGGAACATCTAGCTCCACTCCAAAAAACAAAAAACCTGTGCAGCATCAAAACCCGCTGTGAATTTCGGAGTCGCAGTGATACGCATCTTTTTTTTTTAAATTAAGGATGGTCAATGTGAAGCAAGTTTATTTTATTGCACTGCACCGAAGCGAAGCGAAAAGCTAGTAGGCATAATGTTCTAGTAAAAATAAGATATAGTTGTAAACAACACCCCATGAGCGAATTATCAATGAATCATGCAGTGCAACTGCCACAATAGAATTGTAAGAACAATTTTATTTAATAAACTCCCGTCCACCATTTGTTGATCGAGCGTCGCAAATGTATAATTAGGGCGCGCAAACATTCTTTTTCTCAAACAAAGCGTTGTCGTATGAGTGACAGTGTAGACAACATCGTAATATATCGTTTGGTTAAATCTAAAAATGAATTTCATGCACAGGATTCTCGTCCAATTCTTTCGAATCGATATGAAAAATACGGTTGAAATTCAGAAAGGTTTAATGAAATTTAAAATTCAGGAAATTTGCAATATTTTTTATTTGTACCTATTTACAGTGCTCGAGAGTTACAGTTGTTGAATCATTAGAAATTCAAATTTAAAACGATGAAAACGACGGAAAATATAATAAATTGGTTTAATTACGAAAAGCACAAAAGTATCACAGTGTTTGTTTATTTACACTATTAAGATTCTGTTATATTTCATTTTTTATATTAACACACATAATAATACATTAATAAAAGTAATTTGACTTCAATAAAAAGACAATGTTGGTTAACGAGTACCTAGTGTTGTACGCCCAAATGTTGTCCGTTATAAGTCTTAATATAATTCAACTGACTAAACAACGATAATGAATGTTTTCGAACACAAAAATATAATACTAACAAGTAACTACAAAATAAGAAGCAATAACCACAGGGAAAACAGATACCTGTTTCGGGCAATACCGTAATTGAACAAAAGTACCGGTACATTAATAATAGTAGCACACGTACCAAATATAATAGATAAGTTGGAGAACAAAATAATATTTGTTACATAAACGTGTATGCCAGTCAGGAACGAATCCGGGATTCATCCGATAGATGGATAGGGTATGTACTATATAAGTAAAATATTGTTTATACTGTGAATCTAATATCAATAATACTTTTGTCAGTGATATAAAATTCTACGTATAATGTCTCCACGACTACTACAGTAACATGATTTGTACCTATCAATTTAGTTTAGATTAAACGCATTGAAATACACAGGTATATATATCGATAATGTAATTGGTAATCGCGACAATAAGAGCGACTTGCATACAAATACGGGGTGGAATGAGCTCATCTACATATAAATAAAGCACGCACTTAAGTTCAACATTGTGCCCAAAATGGATTGACCTTGAAACATTAAAATCAGACACAAATTTTCGCGTTTAATACAATATGCTAAAAACAAGATACCTCTAGAAGCTCCATGTTTCGGTATGAGTGGGGATCATTGACTCTTACAATTGAGACTTTTTATTTTAGTACACCTAACAAAAACTAGAGCTACATATATATATATAATAAAATTATATATATATAAATATGGACACATATTGCATATCAACTACGACTGTATATTTATATATAATTAAATTTTAATAAAATTAATGAACAATAGTTGGGTTGTCATTTGTACGCGATAAGCCTGTATCCTCCGTTGTATGAATCACAATGCGTATAGGTAGGTAGGTTGGGTTTTACAACACAAATATTGTTTCCGTACGATAAATAACAAATCGAGCATGGCCGCGATAGGGTGATAAGCGTGAGAATAAATATTTTAACTACATGACTTAAAATTACAATGACGTTTATAAAAACATTTAGAAGTTATCTAAAGTCAAAAACCGAGATTAACTCGAACACAAACAAAAATGCAAACCAAGTGAACCTACCCACAACAAAATAGGAGTTGTGCCCTAAAAATAAATCATGCTCAGGTTTTTAAAAACACATTTATCCTAAAAAATACAGCACAATTTTGATTTATCTGATCGCAACCATAACGTAAGGAGAAATTTCATTGAATCTTGCGTAGTAATTCGTATCGCGCGGATACAAAAAGCGTGATCGATCCAAAGCATTTGGACAAGCGCCAAGTGTAGTTTCCAGTAGAGCGTGCCCGAGGGTAAACCAACTTTCGGTGATATTAAGTTTGTTAATTATACGTATACAGACCATTCTAGTGACGTTGGTAAGGTCCCAGGCGGACCTCGTCTTGCCACGCGATTGAGTGCCATCTTTGCGTCTGCCCAGCGAACCGTAACCCGCCGGGACACCATTCTCTTCGCGTTTACGTCGTCCACCTCTCCTCAACGACGAGAACCAATTCGACACGGACCCTCGACGCTCCTCTTCGGTGGCCCCGGGCCCGTTCTTGATAAACATTACTCCACTAGCGCTAACACACTGCGTACATCACACTCACACAGCGGCCAGATCCGCACGGACACCGATATTAGTGAAGCTTAAAACACAAAAACCTACAAGCCCAAAACACAAATTACTATAAAGACGGCAAGATAACAAAGCAAAAAATAAGTGGAAAACTGCATGACTAAACGCCGGCGGTAAAGTTCGTCGGGCACATCACGATGTTGCCAAAATATAGAAGGTGAAACTATACGACGTGGACTTTTGTTTTGCGGTGCATAAAAAGCGGCATCGTTGATTGTGGACACACCTGATCGTAGTCGTCATCATAGGTGCGCGCGGCGCGGACGCATCGCATCAGCACAGGCCACCAAAGCGCTCCGCACAGCAGGCGAACATGCAAACACATGGCGCGCCATACACTTCCCGCTAAGGAACACACTCGACTGAATAGAGGCGCGAGCGCCGCCGGAGCTTGGCACCGTGACAACTAAGTATACGTAATTTCCTTATCTTTCAACACGTCGTCGACGTTTACGACAAACGCCTGATTTGCCGAATTAATTTGTACACTTTAACAAATTCAAATGTTCAATGTGCAAAATGTGCAAATTAGATTATAATCTGTTGAAGGACTGTGAGTAATAACAAATTATATTCTATGTTTAAAAAATATTGCTATCATCAAATATTGTCGTTTGTATATTTGGAAGATATGTATAACTAAACAAATACAATAAGCATAATGGGTTAGTAATATTCCTATCTGACATCGGGTTTGTTATCAATTCTGGCTGCAGCAGCGCGGAAACGCTCAGAGGATGCGTGATAAAACAAATGAATCGCGACCATTGTCCACTTTCGGGGAATTCCACGGCCGTTTACAAACTAACTTTGCATCGAGTTCCCATGCCAACGTTAAAAAGTTTTTGTGCATAATGTGAATCCGGTGAATCAAACATGAGGTTACAATCATTGTACTCGATTGTTTTAAATTAATTTTGTCTGGTATGTAACCTAATAGGACCTAAACGTTAGCCTTTTCGAAGTATTCGTGTCATTTTATCAATCTAGTCTAGCCGCGCAGTATCAATTTATGATATTTATTAATTATACATTTCTAATTAACAAAATACCAATGCCATACTAATAATTAAATCGTCATTACTTTTTTCTATTAAAAACTAGTTTACGACACTCACGTAATTGATAAGACATTATGCTCACAATTATTAGCACTTAAAATATTTCTTTAATGTAATTAAAATTTAGTACTGTTTTAAATGTTCGAGCTATACTTAATTCAATAAAAGTAAAATAATTTGCATAAACACCATACATACGTTATGTTCAACGTGAATTTTTACTAAATTAATTTACAGTACTGCAATATATTTATACCTACTTCAAATTTTACCACAACTAGTAATTCGGAATTTTCTAAGTTATCAAGGGCAAAGATAAGGTTAGTAGTCATATTGTCAACTATGTAAGGAACTTATAGAGAGACACGATGAATCATACCCCTGCAATTAGGTAATGATCCTCATTATGCTTAGAAAATAAATTATCACTAACGAATTAAAGCTTTTGTAACTCAAGAAACATTCGACCACTACTTATTGCTTATAAGAGGAATACAGAAGCTGAGATTGAATTTAATATCGTATTAATTTTGATTTTATATTTAATAATATAATGTAATTACGCATGTATTTATTACTGAAGTTGTAAAATTCACAAGCATATAAGTACCTAATCAATGTGAACTGGTACGTGACACAAATACTTCAAAATGTAACAACGTTAGGAAGATATTTTTGAACGTTTTCCAGATACATAATAGAGAATTGATTAACAATATATAACTACGTAATTAATAATGAGTAATAATAAACATTCCAACGTCCGACGGTAGTCATAGCAATTTCCACTTATTTATCTTATCACTTGGAAACTTACAACTGATCAAAATTTTCACACTTCACAACTAGGAATTAAGCTTTTTTTTTTCAATACAATCACTTTCGCACTTAGGATTGTTTTGCGGCTCACAGACGACTTAACATACGTATAACGCGTATAATACTATATATGCACAAGCGGCGGCCCCGTCATGACCCTACGACGGCCTGCCAGTAACTGAATGTCGCGTTGTACTAGCTCTACATGCCTCTCTCTCAGTTGTAGTAAACTCTGCATTGAAGGGCTTACGTCACGGTGGACAGTACAATGTTTTGAATGAAAGGACGGGCATACTATCAATTTCCATTCCTAAATGCATTCGGGATAAAGACGCCCGCATCAAAAGCGCAATCCGATGAAAACGTGGTTTTACTTGTGAATGAACCCGCTGTTATAATTGCGCTGGAAGTGCCTCTTGCGGTGTATCGGTCGTTTTTCACGGATTTGTTTCTTTAAAATCCTTATCACTCGACATCATTTCCATGTAATTTTGTCGTCCATTCTATATATTTCCTTCATTTTCTTAAAAGATCACGGATATAGATTGGAGAGCTCACATTACAATATAACAAATATTTCCTGCTGGCATCTTTTTTGTAAATTATCACCATTAAATGAAACTAAATGAAGTCAGCGACCTTTTATTGATTTATTGTTATAAAAAAAAATGGACTGAGGTTAAGAAAGTGAAAATTGCGTTTTACAGGACATGCGTCTGTTATTTCGTGAGAAAATGACATAAAACTGCAAGATAAACTTTGTCGTAGCAATCGGACTAGGCCTGCTACAATTGACACACAATGACAAAAACCAGAGTTATATAAAAATGTCAATCAAATTATTTTAGTTAAAATACATGCCCGCACGTACGCATTAAGCACATTAATATGCAACGTGCAAAGGTACGTCCATACGGAACATTGACGCAACGGCGACACACATATGGGACCTTCAGAAATCAAGAAGACTGAGAGTGAAATTTAAAAAAGTTTATCACATTTGTAATTTGTCAATTATCAGACTGCAGTAGGTTATAATTCCAATGACATTGTTATCTGCTGTGGCTATATCTTATTAAAAATAGATAATAGAATGAAGCCATCACCATCACTACCTGAGCCTACCATAATATCTACTGGTTAGGTTTGGCCACTCTCAGAATACTTACTGAGAGACTTAAAAAATTATAAAGTATGTAACAATTAAAACAACAAACTACATGGAGCATGATCAGCATTTTGAAAGTCGCAAAAGTAACTAATCAGTTTTAATCAAAGAAGTTCGTATTTATATATGTTTGCTTTTAATTCTAGTGCTAATGAAGCTATATTTTACCTGGCCTATATTTCATTCATGCCTAAAACTTTGATTTTGCATATAATTCTTTTCAAGGAAGACTAACTATACAACATTCAAAGAAATAATGTCATAAAGTAATTTCTATGAAATAAAAAAATTCCTCATGATGAAACTTGATAAAAAAAATGTATATATCAAATTTCAAGCATGTTAAAAAATTCATTTTATTAAGTATGATGATACATAATCCCTATCCTGCTTCCCTTTTAAAGAGTATATATTAAAAAGAACCCATAAAAGTATCAAAGTACATAAATGTATTTATAAATTGTATTCTTCAAAAAACAAATCCAAATCTGACATAGATTTGTTGGTGAGTCTACTCAGGGATATTTTCTGTTTCCATGACATGTGAGTATTTTGTATAAAAGTATTTTAAGACCTCAAGGACTACAACCACTTGATAAAAGCAATTATAGTGGAAGATAATTGAGAAATTATAACATACAATAGAATTGAAAACTATAGGTGTATTATTAGTTTTGGATGTATATTGTTATTAATTTTTAATTCAGCCATACCTAAAATGGGCCTTTATTTTGGAGTACAGAAACCTATATACTCAATTCACTAGTTATTTTAAAAAGCCATTGGAGTAACCTGACACTAATGAAATCAAACATTTTAAAAGATCTCTTGCTACCCAATTTATTTTATCTGAGAGTTGACATGTGTATTACCTATAGAAGGTTACAGCAACAAATTCAGAGAATAGTAACAAAATTTATTGTGTAATGTTGGCATGAACATCCTTATTGAAGGATTGAATTACAGTATTGAAAGCAATCAAATCAACCATTGATCAAAAATATACCAAAACATATTTCTGTTACAATATCATGCTCAACAAAAATTAATAGTATTACCACTAAGTCTCCTTCTGTCAACGTTTCAATGTGGATGAGGCATAAATTAAAAGTTTCTGACAAGTGTTTCTATGTTGTTAAACACTTACCTGAATTTCCAATAGCAATTCCGTTTTCCGACGTCTTATATCAATTAAAGTCTTTTGCTGCTCTGGTGTCAACTCTGAAATAACCAGAATTCTGAAGCTGTTACCATAAAAAGGAATGAATCAATTTGCCATTGAGGTCAAGATTATGATTCTTGTATTGAAAATTAATTAGAATTACCGGTGTGAGTAAAGGGATCTGCATGATTTGTAGCCACATTACTTCCTCCGATCGACAAATTTTCAAATTCACTTATCATTTCTTATTTTAACTGTATAAACAATAAACAAAAGTTTACATCGTTACAACTGACTGACGGCCATATTTATTTACAACTACCTATGAGTATGCATCAATGATCTACGTACAGATTAGTAAGACAAACTACATGGATATATGTACAAGTACTTTATAACGCTCCCTAGTCTGTATCTACATAGAGCATATTAGTCTAGAATAATATTTGCGTATCCGTAACGTGACATGGAGCCCTCATCAAGTCCAGTAATTACATTCATAGATTATTATGTATTCTAACGTGTTATAACGAATAGCCCGTACGTGTTGTTATTTTAGAAAATGGTGGAAAAATGCCACGGATAGCGTAGCGTAAATCATAGTAAGAAACAAATAGTGTGGAATAATTTATGATAGTAAAAAAGAAATATAAATTAGTTTATAAAACTCTTTTAATTGTTCTCTAATCTCTTCTGACTAAAATTATAAAATGAAAGATTGTTGAACATCATTAAAACATCGATTTATTATCATCGTCATCTCAGCCGGACTACGCCCACTGTTGAATATAGGCCTCCCCCAAAGAAACTTGAAAACAAAGCTATTTCTAAATATTGAGTACAAATTTTGTGTATATACCAGGTATGTTATGGAGTTTCGTAACCGTAACCGAAATCGGATATCCGAAATAAAAATATATCCAAAACCATAACCGAATCCTATGCAAAAGTTTCGAATAATTTCGAATAGCGGTCGAGTCTAAATAAAATACCCAATGACAGATTTTCTCCTGCCCAATCGATACCAGGGATTTCATGGAGCTCCGTAACCGTAACCGAAACTATGAGATATTATAAATAATAATATATGATAGCGGCAGAGTCTAAATAAAGCACGTTATGACTGGACTACGCTGATCGAGACAATACACTAGCCACTTCGTTGTTATTTTAGACAGTTTTTATTATTATTTCATTAGATTTATCTGTGATTATGAGACCGCATATATCTTAGAAACAAATTCTAACTTTGTAAGTACATTATATATTTATCCCAATTCGGAAATCATCTAATATGTATAATCGAAATTATCCGAAACAATCGGATAATCCGAAGTAAAATCATATCCGTAACCGTAACCGAAACCAGTAAATATAATTCATTTATTCGTATTCATATCCGGATTCGAAATTTCATATCCATACATCCCTAGTATATACGGAGGGTAATCTCCATTACCGCAGCATCCTTTTGAATATCTTGATGATAAAGTAGTTATTTAAACATATAATTTAAAAATGGCCAAATGTTTCCTAAAATTTGATATAGGTTAAGAAGAATATAACTGACTAATACTGTCGATTGGTTCACATTATTTTGTGTCAAACCATAGAGTTTTTGGATTGTTCCGAATGCTTATAATCCGAGTCCGAGCTTAATATTTTAACTAGTCTATGGGAGGGAGGAGTACGGTATAGGGCAGGAGATTTTTTACACCTGTTCATCTATAAAATTATATTTTAACTTTCGGAATTGCGCTTTCGTGAATCGTGTATGTCGTGAATTTTATCTTATTCGTGTGAAATATAGAAAACCTCACAAGAAGGTGATTTATTGTTACTAGGTACTGAATTTACAAAGCAAAATTATGAATGATAATGGATGCATACATTTGGGTAATTTTAAGGCTGCGAAGGGAGCGCATCCTTTCAAGATTGTGCATGCGTTTTTTGTTTCATGCACCACTTTTGAAGCTCGGAAATATAAGGTAAAACAATGTTACAGAGTAAAAACAAAGCTAAGGAGAATGAATCAAACAGAAATTTGACAAAATAAATAAATTAAATATTAATATGACTAAAATATTATTATTTGCGTCTTGCGTGAAGCGAGCTTTCAATAATACGGATCCTTTTTATAGAAAATCAGCTGATTACCGTACCTTATAATGCTAATACTATCAGCTGATTTTATTTTTTGTCGATAACATTCTTGTTTTTATCTATATCTTTGTGATTTTAATCGTATAATGTAATGTAAATCTAAGTATTAGGTGATCCTTTATGTTGAGATTTTTTTCACTTTGATAAAATTACTATTTAAATGGTTAGTTATGTGTGACTATAAAAGTACCATAATTAGACTATCATACTGTGAAATCAGTATGCACAGGTAAATTATAAATGGATGTTTTAATATTAAATCAGGTAATTTAAATCATTTTATAAAGCTACAAGCATTTATATATCTTTTAGTTTAATTTTATTTTTGACAATATGTATAAAACATATATATTTGTGATCTTTCATAATTGTTTCAGTAAAATGTACAGTGATAGTGAATATTAATCAATAATATTGAACCAATATTAGGTTTTTGAATAATAATGATGCAAATACTATATTATACTATATTGTTTTTGTTGACTAGTCAATTTATTTAAATGAAATCATTTTTTTTTTAATCCTTTTTTTATGAGTGTTATTAATGTTTTGTAGTTTGAAAATACTAGTCAAGTAAAAATGTAATATTGATTGTCTGTACAACTCACAATGAATGAGAATAACATGTGTAATCAAAGAAGCAATGTGCACTGAGACTATATTTCAGCTGTACCTATATTTTGCATTAACTTAGTTAAGAACACGAATCTTTTATGTAATGAACATACTTGTATTTATCAAACATTGCATTTACATATATAAATTAATGTTTCTCTCTAACCTTCCTAGTTCTATATACATCAACATGATGACAGCTGAAACAAGATGTAAAGAAAGAAAAGTGAAGATATAGCTGTCAAATCCTGAGTGCCATAAAGTATATATACTTAATGTACAGTAAATTACTTTTAATGCAATTCTGGTACTGGCCAGTCTGTTTTATCTAAACAACAGGGGACAGTTGTCAGGTGGAACTAACAAATACTTTTAGACCAATGAGTAAAAACGAATCAAAAATCAATATCAACTGAAGTGAAAACAGTATATTTGTGTAAATGTTTGCTTTAGGGAAGGATTACGCACATATAAAGTCATAGTTTACTTTGTTTTGTAAAGTATCATGGATAAGATGTAAACATTAATGCAATCCAATTAGACACAAATCCCTAACTAGATCAATAATCATATCATAGACCAATAGTAGGTCCAATAATCTTCATGTATTTAGGTGAGAACATTGACAGGAAAAATACTTTGAAGATGAAAGACATTCAGAGGATTAGTAAAGATAATAACTTTTTGTAATTTTGATACAGGCTACAACATGCATGTGTTTCACATGTGGCAAAACAAATGCCAGAATTCATTCCTGTTTGCATTGCATTTACTTTGCATGCTACAATGGACACATCCAGGAACATAGTAAAAGCAGGAAGCACTTTCTCTATGTAGACATCTGCTATGGTAATCTGTTTTGTGCTCAATGCCAAGATTACATCTATGATCGGGAGTTTACTGAGCTTGCAGCTATGTACCGCTTGAAGAATGCCAAGTAAGTATTGAAAGTTTTATATTTTTGTGGATACTCTTATGTATTTTATTTTAGTTAAACATTTAATAGGGTCCTTAATATAAGTATAAAAATTTATTCTTAATCTTAAGCCTTTTGTCTTATTATCCTTCCATCCAATTTTCACATTTTAATTTATTTTTATATATATATTTTTGTCTTATGTATTAATTAAATCTGTTCTTCAATTGATAATTAGTTTAAGCTGCAGGGACCCACACTTTCAGGCTTTGCCCATTTCTTACAATTATTGCTGCTCAGATAATTTAATCTTGAAGACAGCTTTGCCTAAGCATCTATCCCCTAGTATCAACTATAAACAGGTGTTTTCTGATTATATATTTTTCTGAAACATCTTGAAAAACCATTCTGTTTTCCAATATGGCTGGCTATAAAGGCTCTGATTATAAATAAATAAAAATTTTGGAAAGCTTTAAAGCACATTTACAAAAATCTTGTGTACCTTTCAAGAACCATATGTCTTTGTTCTATCCTATGTGTAAAAATGTGTGTCTTCATATTTTGGTGATATTATGGATGTTGTGTCTTGACACTTATAACTCAATAGAACCATTACTTAAGAATTTCAAGATGTGAATTCATCAATAAATATAAGTTTTGTGCATGGGAGAGTAGATTAAATGCAAACAAGTAGTCAAGTTTTTCTAGTCAATATAATTTCATCAATATAATTTCAAAAAGGTCAATGATATTTTAAATGATTTTAATAAATTAATCCAGGGAACTAGGTATCAGTGTACCATACACTCCCTGGCTGCCCAATGCCAATGAGGCCCTAGCGCTCAAGAAGCTTCGTAAGCGTCGTTACATCAGCCCCCACACTACAATTGGTCTCCGCGGCTTACAGAATCTTGGCTCAACTTGTTTCATGAACTGCATTGTGCAAGTGAGTGATTATTTATCTTACATGAGTTAGATACACATATAATATTTTTGGTTAAAAGGGTATGTGTTGAATATTTGACTCTTTTTTTAGACAGCAAAATGTAAATTGTACAACATCCAAATTGGTTATTTTTTGGAGGTAGTAATTTTTATACAAAAAAGACAGTAGAAATGTGTGTCAAAATCTCCACTATACTGTAGCGTAAAAAACAGGGTTTAATAATAATGACCCCCATTCATAAATAGTCACACAACCATTTGTATCATTGGCACTATTTTAAAATTGAAAGTAAAAAAAAACAAATTTTCTGAAAAAAAAAAAAAAAACCATAGATTGATATCGTTTATTTATCAATGCAGCAAGTTCACTGATCAATAAGATCAACTGCCAAGTTTGAGCTGTTGGGAAAAATGATAAAGAAGAGAGGTAAAGAGGCCTGTAAGCTCCAATGCCATGCAACTTTGTCTTTACAATGGACAGAATTAGGTTCTTCATGAAACCAGTCTACAAATGACCTGCACATGCGCACTATATCTGTAGTCCCACAGGCGTAGTCGATGAGCTGCCGGTTCTTGATGTTACTAGACTTTTAATTGGTTAAATACTAGCACTAACCAACACTAACACTAGCTGCAATACGTTAAAACATATCACGTTTATTTCTTAAAGGACGGTGGTGGCAGAGAGCAACATTTTCACCGTGTACAATTTGCGTCGGAATTTAGCTATAATGAAAAATAAAATGTTTATAACCAATTCATAAAACAAGAAAAATACTTTACAGTAGATACACTATTGTATACAAATACATGAATTCATGCCTCATTGTTTAAACATTAAATTTATATGATTTAAATATGCCTAACTATTTATAATTTAGTAAGTAGAATCTTTGCTACGACTAAATTGGTCATCAAACCAATATTATCTTAATTTTTGGCATACGAGCGTTGGGAGGATATTACGGACTATTCGATCTTCCATCCATCTGGTGACCTCGGTAGTATAAGTGGTCTAGCTGTATCGTGATCTTTCCTTGTCTTGACCTGTTTTTATTTATCCATTGTTTGCCTTTATCTATCAAATACATATACATAATAAGATATGATTCTTGGGTGTCACAGTTCATTGATATGAAATTATCTGCCGAGATAGAATACCATCCGTGAATAATAAATTTAAGAAGAAAGTGTATTGTCTCCATCGAGTGTCCAGACAGATAACAATTCTGTCATAAAGTAATTAATTACTTTATTTATATTAATATCCATTGGGTAAAATAACAAATTGATGCGTGTCATCATCGTGTACAATTCTTGGCGACTTTATATCTTTCTGTGACTAGAATAGATTCATTCACCTTATAACAAGGACAGTTTTGCTTTAGCGAATGTTTATATCATTCAAAAGACGCCAGTAGTCGCCAGTGTATAGTAAATGATAACTTCGTGTAGTGTTTAGTTATGTCCAGTGTTCCACACAAATGCATGTAATAAATTATATAAATATGGAGGGACGTGATCGATGCGTTTTGCCCTGCGTAGTATCGTCGACTAACGTTGGGGTGGAAATTGAATGATGTACGTTGCTTTCTGCCCACATCTTGTGAAAGGTCAAACATTTGCAATTGTAATTATGCCAAGAATTAGTATACGATATTGGTTATATTTAGTCAGTGTTAGGAGTTAAAAACGCACGCGTAAATATGTAAAATGTTATAAACCAATGTATTATAAGATATTTTGAATTTTATTAAATTGATAGCAATGCCTCTGTAGCTGCTCTCAGAATTATTATCTTACTTATCAAATCATCACCACAGAATTCAATAAATATTAATTTATTGAAATAAGTATGTCGAACGCCGATATTTACATTAGTCATATTGATCATGGTCACGGTTAAATGTATGACTACATATGTATCAGATAAACAAACTGCATATAATATGATGTAGACGTAGAAGAATTTTGAATCTATAACCAAGAGCATGAAATTATTAAAACTAGGAACAATAAGCAGCTACGTTTCATACCTTTCAGACCATTTTACCGAGCGTAAAATATTTAACAGTCATGACCAGCGGCTAGACCACGCCGCGTCTATTACAGCGATATTGATTTTATGTTCCATGTTGTTCCTTAACAATACTCAATTTACTCTATTGATACGAGATTATACTGGATGCTTGCTCTACCAAGATAATATAAAACCTTATTTATCTTAAAAATAACTGTCCTTCAAAGTCGTTGTTTAGCTTCGGAGAAGAAACCTTTAAAAGATCATTAACTCCGGACTCTCGTAGAGCATCGCTTGCAGATGTAACACAATTTGAACCCTGTTTTCAGTTATGTGGTAGTTTTAACCACTCGAACCCGGCACCTCGTAAAGATTCATAGTGAACACGTTATGGGACTCTTTTAATGCCCTTACTACTTATCTTCTTCGTGGAGAAAGATAGCTTGTACTATTGACTGGCGGTCTATAGATCCTGCTGTTCGGTCTCCCGTTTTACTATAACAGTATGGCCAGAGACTAGTTTTTCATGTAGCACTAGTGAAAACCTAGCGATTTGAATGTCTACAAAATGCGTTTAACATCTTAAACTTCATCACCGTTTACCATAAGGTGGGATTGTTAAAAAACAGAAATTT
>DWPT01002851.1:0-15411 GCA_018251895.1 Agathymus mariae mariae | reverse complement strand
AACTTATTATCTACGAATATAAACCACAAACAGGGTTTGTGGTTTTAACTTAAGAGTAGGTCTTTGTGTATGTTTGTCTTGTAACAATATGTATAAAGAAATTTTGGCCATTTTTATAAATTGAAATCGAATAATATTGATAATTCTTTAAATATATACTGCATATTCATGTACACATTTTTACCATACATTTCCTTTTCCACTTGGCAACAATCAGTCTCATATATGACTAATGCGACTGTGCTGTTTCTAATGCTAAGTAAAATATTATATGTTTACTAAAAGCTAAATTAGAAAATTACTTGGGTACTTTTCAAATTGATTTATACTATAGATAGATATACATTTTATTAAGGACATAATATATACATACCAGTCATTATATTCGTTCTATTAATTTCGAAAATATATTTTATGGATGTGTAACCGGCGAAAGAAACTCCTTGGCACATCTTGTATTCTTTAGTAGTATTTCCGTTAAATCTTGAAATGAAAAGCTTCCTACGGAAGCTTATAATCTACATATAAGATAAATGAACGTTTATAAACAAAATTTTTTTAAAAAATTGAAAGTAAATACCATCTATGTTAAAGCAAACATATCAACAAGCCATTGCACACTTTGCGGGTGAACCCTCATACACACAGGCTCCCTCACTAGGATTCCATGTGCCACGCGTGACATCGACATACTTATATGAGACAAACCAAGACTAGGAAGGGAATCTTTACCTGTCAAATTAATGTCTGCCCTGGCAATCGAACTAGGTACCTATAGGGCATTCTTGATCACTAGCAAATGAACTATAGTTTAATCTGAATATGTATTATTAGTGTGTCCGTTAAATTGTGCATGACTAGGCCGACGGGTGAACTTTACATATATTTTTTTTTATGGAAGTTATGGTCATAGCTATCAAGGACCCGATAAATATCAGTATGTTTTTCCGTTGTTTATATGTAAGTTAGGACTTCTGACATGTGTCCAGAGCCCTTATTCGTACTAAAGTTTACATATTACATATTTCGTATTACAGCGGCCAGTATGAAACTATACCTAATTCGATTATCGTTTTGGTTTACAGGGCGGCGCCGGCGCAGCGTCAGACGGTGGGCACAGAAAGTCTCATAACAGTAGTCGACTTAACAACCACGGTGTGTGGACAAGTGCGCTCACCCTTACATGCGAATCTCGGGGCAAAATTTTGTTGATATTACGTATATTGTATCCGGTGTCATATGTCAGAACATAGTTTCAATGGAGTAAAAGTAATTTTACTTATTCTATAACCTGTAGTCATTTGAAATTAAAAGAAAAACTTATTTTTTTTTGGCTTGTTGAAACTGTCAAAGTAACTTAAACATTATTAATACGACAAAGTAACTTAGCCAAAATTGCTCCCAGCTTCGTTTGTATTTTATTGGGATATGATTAGATTATCATACCAACTTGTAAAGTAAATTATATATTTAGTGGAAGACGAATGAGTTCACGTTTCGTTCATATTTGTACGCATAATGATAATCTGTTATTTCCTAAGCATTGCTAATACATTATAAGTTTCATTCTTAGTAGCACAGCACTAATTTACTTTGGTATGCAAATAAGATTAAGCAAACATATATAAAGTAAAAAATGTAACATATTTTCAAACGTAGCATGGTTTTAGCATCGTACTCGTATATTGTATGTGTACCGTGCGTCTGTCTGCACATCTAAAATGTTTTCATTAACAAATAACATAATTTATAATCTGGGATTCGGTACATTTATACCTCGTTCACTGTACACTATTTACTAATCTAAATATTTCACTACCGTTAAAACAAACCACTCAATGTAAGAAATGTGACTTTTTAAATGAAAAATATGCTTATTATTAACCTAATACAACTTAAATAAAAAACAATAAACAATTTCTAATATTGTTATATAAAAGTGTTATAAATATAATTTTTTGTATATAAAAACGGTATGTGTATAAAATTATGCAGACAATAGCGTCTAATAATCAGAATTAAATCTTGATAGTCTTCATCAAACCGATTACTTGGCGTTTGAATGTGTGGTATTTATGAAATGATCGACTTCAAAACTGTATTTTAAAGAATGTATCTGAAACTAGGGCAGGTTGTGATAGATCTGATCGTTGGCAGATGGCGAAATTCCCCAGGAACCGGAACCGAAGGAGACCCTAAACCTGGTGATCCCTGAGAAAGCGTCTTCGTTCAGCATCCACCCTGGCCGGCTGTGCATGGACCAGTGCTTCTACTGCGGCGGCAAGTTCGGCCTCTACGATACCCCGTGCCACATCGCGCAGATGAAGAGCAGCGAGAGACAGAGGAAGGTGCTCAACAGTAAGTTCATTTGTTTAATTGTTTTGGTCCCTGTGACGTTTAGTCAATGGAAGGCTTTCGCGATGAGCAATTTTGTATAAAGTTGTTAATATGTTTGCGACCTTATAACAATTAAGAACAAATATTATAATTGGATATATACACCTATAAACATATAAATGTGGCAACATTCACTCAATGTTCACGTCGATTGTGTCAAAGGTACCTGAATCACGCTATCGAAGTTTTCTAAAATGGTTTCATATAATAGGTTCTGAATGAGAACAATCCAAGTACGACCATGCCCCAGACGTGAACACCCAGTCTGGTGAGACATGTATATTTGTTGCAGTAAACAATCGTATATAATTATATATATAATGACCTCACATTAAGAAATAAATTCATAATAATAGTAAACTGTAGCGTGAACTTTTATTTAACTGCCGTATACTAGCGTGTAGTGTTTCACTGTTTTAGTTACGAGTACAGCTTACGACGGAGTTACGTCTCTCTCGTGTTCATCGTCGTCTCAACTGAACTTCACTGTATCTGATATTGTTAATCTAGTTCATTCAACGTCTGTTCCTCCCTCGGGAGACGCGAGTTCGTATCCCGCTAGCACCTTTAATTATTCAAATAATAAACGTATTAGAAATTAATTATCACTTGCTCCGGTAAATTGCGGTTGAGTTAAAGGTAATCTCGGAAATATGTGAAGTCTACCAAGCCGCACTTTGCCATCCTGGTGGATTTACGGGTCTTTCCTCCTCACGATGTGAGATGAAATCTCTAGCAAAGTATCATGACAGTTATGGATCATATTGTTGAATTATAACGACCGCCACAAACAACCACCGATTCACATCGGAGCAGCGTGGTCCGACACGCCCTTCGCCTTCCCAATGTCGTTGTAACACAGTCGTATCCCCCAGACGAGGAGAAGCTGACGATCGACAGCTGTCTGTGCGATGCGTGCTACCGTCACGTGGACCGACGCGCCAACTGCCCCTCGTATCGCAAGCGACCCGCCGGCAAGCAGACCGACGCACCCTTGCATCCCTCGCCGCCCTCACCAACCCAGCCCGCGTGAGTACCCACGTGGAAACCTTTCAATAGTTTCAAATGTCATGAAGATATAGACTGTCAGAGACGGTGTAGTGCGGTTAATCATTATCTCGTTTCTTTATCTAGGACGGCATCCTTACATTCAGGTCAATTTCACTATCCAGGTATTTAAACATAATCATATAATCACTAATTAACTTGGTCTGTAACGATATGTGAATTAAATTGCAGAGGTCAGGAAAAACCCCCCAGTCCAAGTCAGGAGGAGGAGAGTGAGGAGGATCAGAGTGCTGTTGGTCCCAGGCTGGCCACATGCCACACGGAGGGCTGCACCGCACCAGCAGACCAGTCCATTCGGCGCAAATGGCTAATCAAGATGCGCTCTAGTGTCAATAAGCTGGTATGTTAGCAACTTTACACATTTTATACTAGGCAATTGAATGATTTGATCCTGTGAATTTTGAAACAAGGATAAATTCACAGATTTGGCACCATTCAAGTGAAAAGGTATATTTATACAATTCGTTTACATTATTTATATGACCTTTATAATGTTGTTCCAGCTGAAGCTGGAGTGCGACTACCCGGGACTACACACGATCCCGCTGTGCGGCGCGCACCACCGCACGCTGGCGCCACTGATGGCGTGCGCACTGTGTCGCCGGCGGCTCACCAAACATCACAACCTGCACTTCATTCACCACGTCAGTATCACTCAAATATTATGCGTTAATAATTGTTCTTGGCGATCCTCTGTTGTCTTATATCGTCATGTAGCTGTAGAGACAAATGCCGTAGTTGATGAATAAGAAAAGTTTTCCAATACTGATGTGGCTGTTGTTGCGATGTACTTTCTGAAGGAAATCGTCCTATGTACTGCAAAATAAATTTATACTCCATTTCTAGTAATTATAAGATTTCCTGGTGGCCGGATAGAATTAATCACCCAAGAAAATGTAATAAAATAAATGATACCATGAAGTTACCAAAACCCAAAAAAAATGTATGTATAATGTAACAGTATAAACACAATGCATAATTTTACTGTCGACAAAAATATAACAATATATTTCCTAATTTTATATTCATGAAATCTACTATTTAATCAAAGAAATGTAGAATATTTCACTTTATGCGCTTTCAATATTTGTGTTACCAAGGCTGTATGTTACCGTCATTCAAGTTGTAACATTCGATTTGCAGGGCTACACGGATTTGAATCCACTGCTCACGGCGGCGGGCATCCCCGTGCAGTTCCTGGAGAGGCCGGTCCTGTGCAAAGTGTGTCGGTACTACTGCACCCTGCTGCAGCGACCGGGGCACAACGACAAACACGCGCACGCCTACAGACGGAGGTGAATATAATCATTTTAGTTTTTAAAAAACACTTGCATTGCCACATGGAGTGTAGAATTATATTTGATTGAAAAATACTAAATATACTATCGACCTGTGACATGATGATTGAACAACATACTATCTGATGTTTTTTCTATATAAACATTACAAGTAAGAATCATACTGAGTAATTAAGTCATATGTGTGTAAATATATGTAAGTTCATTTCACACCGAGACAAATAGGATCAATGTAGTCGATTGTTAACGACAAAGTAATTGTAAAAGTTCAAAATATATGTAAATGACACTTTGATGTTATCAAATTTCATCATTCCCAACTGAACGAATATTGACTGTGTCTGCAGGTCAACCCTTGAAACCTAAATAACAACAAAAACTAGTCCGGTATTCCAACACTATTTTTAACATATTTAATTCCAACATATTTAATTTCTGTCTGTCCAACAGTGGCCCTTGAATATATGGTAGAACATATGAAACTGTACACATTTTGGATGCTGTAGATAAAATTACATCTTTGGTTGTTTTCATCCATTTCTTTCGAAATTATCTTTACAAACTAATAAATTATAATTACGGCAATTCTTAGTATAAACTTTTAAGACTTTTATTACTGGCAAACAAGAAGAGATGTTTTTACATTTTGTCAACTGATATTTATTTACAATTGGGAACAGCCTGTATAAATGGAATAGTGCAATATACATCTCTAATACATAAAACTATTAACTTTTACCCACATCATTGTCAGTGTGGATTCAGTATGTATTATTGATTTGATTAATGAAGTCATTCATATTATTATATTTTTTTGTTACATTTTATTGTTTTATTATTTTTATGGCTACAGATGATAGACAGACAGAGTTACTTTAACATTTATAAGTGTAGATATATTCGTGATATTATTACTCTTATTGATTTCAGATTACTACAAATATACAACATAGAGATTCCACCAGAGTTGGAGCAAGAAGCAGGGGACTCAGCGTTGCTAGAAGATTGTACTAATAGTGCTAACAAACAGAAGAAAAAAGCTCGAACTAAGTCCAAACAGAGGAAATCTAGTGACCCTGAAAAACTCGATAGTGAATCCTCGGAAAGAACTACAGAAAGTTCTCCAGAAAAGGAGAAATTGAAAGAGGATAATACAGAAGCTCAAAGCAATCTCCAACCCCTAGAGGAAGATATCGAGAGTTTGATCTCTTCAAACAAGATACCAGTTCCAGGAGCGAAACCCGCAGACACAAGTATGGAAAACACGTTCGGCGAATCAGAGATGGTGTTTGAAGCAGACTCTCCAATGATCCCTGTGGACAAACAGACAGAACTACAGTATCTCTTGCAGAAGCAAAACAACCCCGCCCAGTTCCTACCCAAACCACCGAACATGACGCAGAAGCATAGAAACATACTGAAGATACACAATATAGGCATCACCAAGCTTTCACACCAGCACAGGATCGTTGAGAAGAATACTAAACGAGTTCAGAAAATAGGTCAAATAGTAACTCACAAGGACAAGTCTAGCAAAAGGGAGAGTGAAATAGAAATATTTGATCCGGACAAATCCAAGGAACTTTCAATACTGAAGAATATAAACCTCAATGACGAGTGCACCATCGAATCTATACCCAACAAGAAGCCCGCAGATATTAACACACTGAAAAATAAGTGGCAGATGTCTGAGAGTTTCACTCAAGTCAAGAGAAACTTGAGCGAGCTTTCGAAGAAACTTCCGACGGATAAAGAGTCTAAGAAGCTCCCAGATAACAAATACTCAAATCCTGTTAAGAGGCTGGAAACCAACCCTTCGATATCTGTGAGAGAGTTGTTCCCGGGAGAGGAAGAAATGAATTTGCAGTGTAATATTGAATTCAGCAACGTTAAGGGTGTGACGCCGGAGGGCTGGGAAAAGTGTAATACGATGATTCAGTATGACGCAGAAACGAGGAGGCTTTGGACTGAACTTCAGAGACCGTACGGCAATCAATCGAGCTTTCTTCGACATTTAATACTGTTAGAAAAATACTTCCGAAGTGGAGATCTAGTACTCTCTCACAATGCGTCACCTCACGCGGCAAATTACAGTACCTCCGTACAAAGTCGACTCCGGGCGTACGACAACGTAGCCCCGGAAACGAAGCGAAACGAACCTTCGGTAAGTCTAATAGAATTTCGAAGGAAACCTTCTATGAACAGCAAAAGTCTGCTCAAGAGCAATCAGAATTCTGAAGAGAAGAATAATTCGGACCCCAAAAAGTTCATGCCCCCACCTGGAGCGCCTCCGAAGAAACCTAAAAACGATAGAACAAAATCAAAGGCGTTACCCCCGGAACTCATAGCTATAACGCCCAATGTGCAAGGCAGAAAAGCTATTCAGAATGTTCTACAAAATATTCAGCAATTAGTTAAGGGCGTATCGGCTTCCGATCCCACCGAAGTAGCTGCCGCACCAGTACCTACGCTTCCTAAGAGCGAGACATCTAAAGACAAGAAAGAAATGCCTGCTCTCAAGTACGAGCCACATAAGGAGAAGAAAGATGTCCTTCCACCTAAATACGAGGCCCCGAAGGATAAGAAAGAAGCAACCAGATCAGACACTCCCAAAAAACAAAAAAGTGCAAGCAAAGCTTGGAGGCCTACGTTGATGCCAATCACACAGGTTGGTGACGTAATTCTGTTTTACTGTTAGGAACTTTTCCATGATCCGGGCCACTCCAGGGTTGGGTTGCCATATCAGTCATTGATATAAATCTTGAATAGCTTAATTTTAGTACCGTTCCCCAAATCCAGGACCCAAAGATATCCAGGGTGTCCAATGCAATTCTATGATTTTAATTTTATAGATATTTTTATATGGATAATAGTAAACTACACTTACTAGCGGCCCGCCCCGACTTCGTTTGATCGGCTGTTTTAGTTAGATTGAAAATGAAGATCGATATTGTTACAAATTAGCCACAATAGACGAATATAATCATTACTCTGGCTAATTTATGAAATTTATATATATATATAAAATAAATAACGTACCTTTCAGATGGTAAAAGGATTTTTCAAAAGTGTGTCTTGGTTTTGGAGATTAAGTAAATACAAAACCTCACTAAATTCATATTACCTTTATAATATTAATAATATACATTTCAGTTATTTACGTCGTCACTAAGTTATATTTTTACAAATAAATTGTGCTTACTAAATACAAATTGTCTAATCAATTAAGCAGTTTACTACAAAATATGACAATAACATTTAACTATGAATTAGTACATATAAAAATAAATGACATATTGCCAACCCCATAGCCCAGTTGTCAGGCCTGTCTGTCGAGTGAGGTGTCCCGGGTTCGATTACCGATCGGGGGAGACGAATGACAGATAAATGTTTGGTCGCGGGTCATGGGTATCTGTGTACCTTCACACGTACCGCCTTTAATACAGGATATGAATATACATGTAACTTTGTATTATTAATATTTTAGGAGAACCTAGCGAAGATAGCCCGCGAGCCGTTGCGGCTGGCTGTGGATGGTCACAACTTGCCGAGTCTGGTTCAAGTGCTGTCGGCCGGCAACCGCTACCACATCACCTTCGAGGACTACAACAAGATGTGCCACATCCGACGCGAGCGGCAACAGCGGCTGCAGGTATGGATATGGTCATATTTAACAAATGTGGTATGTAAGTTAATTAGTAGGTGAACTTAGTGCATGTTACGATATATCGGTGAATATGCCATTACTCAAAGATGTTATGAAAATGATAGTAGACAGTCTTTTTTTACTTTGCTTAATTTCCTCGTATTAGTGATGTGAGTAAAGATGCCGATTTTATTTGAGTGTTACCATACTATCTAGTAAAACAATTAACTATTTCATAATTCAAGCTGTAAAATTATCTAAATTCGACATACTTTAAATTTAAAATACATTTAGATGTGGGATGAAATAGCCATTACAAGCAATCATCAAGGCTTAGATGTAATCTTTAATAATTGTAAAGATTCCATACTCATATTCGTCTTTTGAACCCACAGGAGCGTGAAGCGAAAAATAAACGCCGAACGTCTGAAGAGACGACAGTCGTCACTGAAATACAGTCGAAAGTACTCGGCAACGGTGGAACCATCGTCCAGAACATCGTCCAGAGCACCGAAAAGGAGCCCTCGGAGCTGCAACTCGGCGCCAATGCCGCTACCATACTCAAGAACGTTGGTCTAAAGAATATCACCATAGCTCCGATCCCGCCAAAAACATCCACCGTCACATCGCTCACGGCGTCTCCTGCAATGGCTTCTATCGTCACGTCCACGCCTATAAAGCCTCTCCCTGCTGTACTCAGCATCAGCGACGGGGGTCCTTTGCTCCCCAAGATCCCCAAGTCGCTGACTGTGATCCCCCAAAGTGCGACCCCTGCCGACTCGCGCCCATAACGAAGCCTGATCTTTTTGCTCGTCTAGCGACCGCCATCGGTCCCGACGAGGCCAGATCTCCCCCGCCCCGATAGTGAAGTGTCGTGAGTGACTGAACCGGCTTCGCCGAATTGTGTGTGTACGTCGGATCGTCGATCGTGTAGAGTGAACGTTACAATTTGACATATCGGTTGGACGGTGCAATGTGAGACTCGTTAAATTAAGGATGCCTATTTTCGTACTGCTTAGTGGGAGCCTCGTCGAAGCGACTGTTTGAGACGGGAGATGCAATATGTAAGTAAAAAATACCGGTTGAGCCTTATAATTATTAATGAACCCATGTAAATAGTAGCCTAGGGATGTTGGACATTGGACATTGTGCTGTGAATAGAGGTCAGGATGGTGTTATATCATGTTACTCTGAATAGTAGTGTTTAATTTTTTAGCCCTTGTGCAAATGATACGAGGGATCGATACAGATCATGTCACATATATCTCCATTATTTATTAGTGACATGATGTTACTGCAAATTTGCTTTTAAACATTAAAATTTCATCCCAGCTTGCAGCGCCTTTTATCAAATGTATATAAGTAATTAATTAAATTATCTCCATCACTAATATAATCATGAATATATGAATGTCATCTAAATCAAGCCCCCCCAGCGATATTTCATTTCAGAACTGTTACATTAAAATAGTTTGAATCAAATTGTTATTTTAAATTTACATTTCTTGTGAATAGAAGGGAAATATTCATGTTATATATCGATATTTCTTTTTTTTTTTCTTAGCGTTCAATGGTCTCGGACATCGTGATTTTGTTCTGACATGTCATAGAAAAATGTTCGCTCCTTGGTTTAAATTTTTCAATATACAAAACCTTCAGCATATTGCATTATTTCACTGAACATTCCCCTATTGATTCATTCAAAATTCTCTAGTCAGGTTCCAATTTGCATTTATAATTTATTTCATCAAAATAATTCACTTCGTTGCGGACACGTCACTCTTCGTATCATTTGCATGAAAATATGCGATTTATTGTAATGTATGTGTGGTGTGGTGTGGTTTAAGCTAAAATATTTTATAACACTTTAGAATTGCTTTTAAAACACGATGTTCCTGTATACCACGGAATAGTGTGTCAACATCATGGTTATGAAAATAAAGATTTTACTTAAATCTCACCATAGGTAGGGTGTGTAGGTATAATTTGGATATCACTGGAGCATATTTTTCCAATGTTGTAATAATATTAATTAATGTTTCATAGAAACTAATTCACATATTATTGATAGCATAGAGCACTTAACCTACCAAAAATGTGGTCCACAAACTTCAACATACTATTTTTCCTGTTTCTTTTTCTAAAGTAGGCTAAATCCGATTTAATCATGTATGTATCCTCATATCCTATAATATTGTGAGGAAAGCGTGATACTCTGTTATTTTTAAGTATTTAGAATTACATAAGAACTTTCTTTTGTAATGTATCAATTTAGTTGCTTAAACTCACATATTACATGTAATTAGACAATATTGAGACAGGTTTGGAATAAGAAACATCGATTTACTTAATTCCTCAAAGAAAAGATTATATATTTTGCATAAGTATGTGACTAAAAATGTTAAGACAGTTATTTTCACACATAAATGAAAAGTGATTACATTAGTGCCTGACAAATACATGAACGGATGTCACATACATACATTGCACCTGTATATATGATCACACAGACCAGCGGATAGTTCCAACGATTTTTATATTACATAAATAAAGCTCATGGTTGAGAAATTGTAAGTTATACAAGTTATATATCTATTGTTGAGAATTACTAGTATTTTATTTGGTCCAATAATATAGATTACGGTCCAATGTTAATGTTTAGGTGTTGTACAGAGAACTTGCAGCTGTTAAGGCGGGGCTTAGGACATTACCAACATTGCATCGTTAAGTCAAACAATTGTCCATCTTGGCAGTGTATCTGGGTGTTTGTTGCAATTGACTGCTTGGTTAACATGTTTCATTGTTTTGCATATACCATAACATTAATATTATTTACTGTGTAGTCGATAGCTACAATTATTTATAAGTTAGTAACTTGAAATCCGATATACTATTTATTTTTCCCATTTAATTTAATTGTGATTAATATTTTGCTTTATATTTGTAATAACACACATTTAATGACATAGGTTTATAGTGAATTGATAATTGTGATAGAGCAATAACCGTTGAAATATTACTTGCATAGGTAGATACAAAAAATTGTAAATAAAAAAATACTTAAATTCACTAGGTTTAACGATCAGTATACAATATATAACGCAGAAGTAAATAACATAGATACAAATATATATATATAAACCCAAACTGTGTAGAATGTGTCAATTATGACAAATAAATTTAAATACAATAAAGTGCGTAGTTTTATAGCGTAATGTCTCGGAATATAGGGACGACATTAGAATGATGACATCGTGCACATCATGATTATATATTTTTGTACAAGATTGACTGGTCGAACGGCTACAGGGCGGAGTGTATGGATATTCGCTCAGTAGCCATTCGCAAGCGTAGTAACTATAGTATGTGTATATTTTTGAGTTAGTTCTGCTATTAGTGATTATTGAATATGATTAAAAATATTTGAGCTCGATCGTGCCCGAGGCTACCGCCTTAACGCTCAAAATTGTTATGTAACTGTTTTAGTATTGGAAGTTTCGTCAAATTATGTTATAAAGAATGACAGTTGTGATCGGACGGTCCAGTTGCGAACAAACAGTAGTCCCTCGTAGCCCGATGTTTTGTTTCTTCCAAAGATAACGTGTTAGTTTACAATATTATAATTTTTTAGTTTGTACATCCGGCGCGCGATGTCGCCGCGCGTCTCACGTATGAATTTGTGTAATAAACATATCCTTATCTCCTCGACTTTAATTTTTTTCGTGTATCCTAAACTAACAAAAATATCACACAGGTCCAACGAAGGCAATAATGATAAAATGTTACTCGGCTGTAACATTGTTACGCTTTGATGAGGCTGGCATTATTCAGGTGAACTTCCATTGCAAACACGCCGGCGTCTGAAGTCTGAAGTTTAGAATGAAGAGGATTTAATATCAGAGAAATATTACATCCACGCCGTTAACAACTTTTATTTAAATAAATTTAGAATGTAAAATTATAATTAATTGATTTGGAACTATATGTATGTCTTAAAAATTATATAATTCTATCTATGGTGCCGCCATGCACCATTAGTATAGACCTAAAATCTAATCTTACCTAACATCCGTGTCCACGTGGACATTTTTATTTAGCTTGATGTAAATTAAAGTACCTATATAAATATGGTCCCATCACTATGATATACTATACCCAAGAGTAAGCATTTAAAATCTGTAATCTGTCGTCAAGTATTGCCACGCAAAATAAGTATTAGTGAAGCAGAGCATAGCACACTAATTAAAATTATTCCTTATATAAATATACATATTGAATAGTATTATATTATATTATTCTTATATTATGTAGATAACATATTCTTCTTCTTCTTCTCAATAATACCTTCCTAACTTGTATAAGATTAAGATGAGGAAAACGAGTACATATTTTTTCTAAATTACATTATTATTAAATATTATTTAATCTGTAAGAGAAAAGTGACCAAGCGATGTAATGAGTGATAGTCAACTTTAGGATTCATCCGTATAAGCATTCATACTTATAATTTAATTAATATTAGTTATAATTTACACTAGCTTATTTTCCGGGCGCCCTGGTCATCTTTGTCGTATCGTTCCATGAGAGTCTAATCCTTTTTCTTCGCATGTTTCGAGACACCCTTTGTTCGTTTCCATTTCATTCTTCGGTTCTGGAACCATACTTTTACCTGATGAAAAACAAATTTACATTTCATTACTTGTACGCAATGTCTACAAGGAGATATTTATTATTGGGAAGGAAATCTCAATCTCTGTTGGACTAGAAGTTTCAGAGAATGTCACAATTACTAAATTGGTATATGAAGCACAACACTAAAATGTATACAGGATTACTGGAATAGTGGACTTTTTTAGCCATTTACAGCTAGAAGATATTACAATGAATAAAAATAATTAGTGATGCCATCCTTGTCAAACTTCGATTTATCTGTTCACAGAATTTTTCAAATAAATGGATCCATAGACTCGGTCCCATATCACACCCAGTGAAGAGCCCTGATATAATGTCCATGGATTTTTATATGAAAAAATCATAATTCAAATAGTTACTGAAAATCCACTTTACACTGTTGATAGCTATTTCGAAACGTATTAATGATTTTTATTTATTGTAAAGCTCTCTAGCTGAAAACAGCAAAAACATGGCAAGAGCTCATTTTTTTAAGTTGAAATTTGGGTACAAAAATAATTTTACAAGTCAACTTATGAATAGCACATTACAGGGTCAAATCCATCGGTAACGATCTGAATAATAACGTCCTTAATTATCGAGGTGGACATTTTCAGTAACCATGTACAAACGTCATTTTTGTAACCTCGTTAGCCAGATAATATATATGACCAAGATATTAAGGACCATCTTCACGTGTTTTGCTGCTCCCTTCTTGATTTTCAACCATTAAACGGTTAGCTTGGATGTTACGGATGACCATCACCAGTGACGACCATTTTCTATTCGATATCCCACCTGCTCATTTGTCAGTCATTACAAATTGAAGTCCGGAGAAATCCGACTAGGAATGTTGTTATTATAATCTCAATTGGGTGTAAGGGACTCCTCCAGTCTTAAATATAACCCAAGTTGGGTTACAATACTTAGTGTATAACGTACGGAACAGTGGTGTTAGATCCGGTCCGTTCTTTTAGAGGTCGCTGGACTCCGTTCATTCCTTCCTCCCACCCTCCGTCTAACAGTAAACCGTGAATTGTTTGAGCATATTCCAGTTGCAGTTCTGGAAAGTCTGTTAACAAACCGGTATATGCCATTATTACCATCCAGGTACTGAAAAGGAACGAATCTATGAATAAACATTGCTACCTGTCTCTCTGTGAGATGCAGGGCCACCGCTATTTCGTAGCGCCGCAGGCGCGTGAGGTAATTGGCGCGCGCGAACTCCGCCTCCAGACTGCGGATTTGCGTCTTCGTAAACGCCGTACGCTCTTTACGATTCGTCGAACGCACTTCTGCATAAATTAACAGACTGAAGATTATTCATTAATAAAGCCGGTTTTATTAACACGGTTGTGCTACATGTACATACAAAAGAAATATTCCAACAACCAAAAGCTTAGAACAAGTAAGTAACTGCTCCGTTCGGAATTGAATGCCCCTTCCCCTCTTTCTTACAGTTAAAATCACTGAATTACAGTGAAATCTTATAATACAACATCACGAGTTACACAGATCTAAGTTAAGCTCTGTACGTTATGCTTGTGGCATAAAGCTTTGTACGCAAAAGCCTGAGGTGTGGGACAGGAACATTATTATATTGTCTATGACACCTTTCTGCGCAGAGAGGACGGAACTCTATGGCTGGGGGATAAGTTTAAGTCCTTTCACGTAGATTGTAATCTGAGGTGATTACATGAAACTAGGGAAGCCACCATTGTGTATTAATTGTGCATACCAATCGCAACCCGAGTACGACGAGTAGGCGTTAAGTAGTACCTGACCTCACTCGTCCCATTATGCTCATACTTGGTGTTACTTCTTAGAAATTAAATTTGAAACACAATATTAACCACCATCGTCACATCCCTTAACTATTCCAGGTCGGCCCAGGTCGTGTCTCAGAGTTTGAGGTGTAAAGACCATAGTCCGCTTCTCTGCCACTTGGCCACACGCAATGGGGCTGGGTAGACTTCACATACTTTGAAAACATTATAGAGATTTCAGTTTCACAACTTTCCTTACGATGTTTTTCTTCACACCAACCAAGTGATAGTTAACTTCTAACAGCCCCGTAATCAGCGGTGCTTCCGGAATTTAATTCTGATTACCCCTTCATGTTTATCGAAAATAATAAGAGTAGATTTTCTGATAAGACGGACCGGAGAACGGGGAAATAGTATGCGTATGTAATAGTTAGACCATAGCAATAAACTATAAGAGTTCAAATGAATCATATATACTATATACTAATATCATAAAGAGAGTACGTATTTTGCGATTTTTGTGTAGGTATATGGAGGGTAATCTCCAGAACCTCGGCAGTTATTT
>DWPT01002850.1:0-15413 GCA_018251895.1 Agathymus mariae mariae | reverse complement strand
AGATAGTCTTAAAATATTGTTTAAGTACTTTTTATTATTATCTTGATTTAGTTTTTTTTTGTAAGAGTTACATAGATTGAATTCAAAGTCACCAAAATGCCTTCTTATGACGTTTAAAGTTTGAACGAAACTTTTAACTCTAATATGCCATTTTTTAATCTAAACATATAATAAAATTCTCATCTACTAATTGCTTTCTGTATATTAAGAATAAGATGACAAAAAATACTATAAGGGTCCTTTGTTAACGCAATACAACATAAAACAATAGTTGTTAGAATTTATGTCTGTCTTTGTGTGTATATCTGTTTGTCTTTGTGTTTGTTCGTGTTAATCTCAGAAACGGCTACCCGATTTCATTACGGTTTTCACTAATGTATTCCAGAAAGCGTCACTTAATAATTACAGTCATTTTATTTTAATCCGTCCATAAATAAAAAGTTATGAATTAGACATTATTATTTCTAATTCACAGAAAGTGAAAAAACCAGTCGTAAAACAATGCATCACTTTTTCTGATCTTTAGGTAGTTTTTCTGAAGCGAAGCATTGGCAGTTTGCTATTCATTAATAAAAATCCAAGTAATTAATTACTGTAATTGATATGAATAACACTAAAAATGCTATAAAATTATACTAGTATATTTGAAATTACAAAAAGTTCCGAATATCACCTATTTCTGATTGTTGAACCTAATGAAAGTGCTTCAGCTAATACTTTGTTACAACACAATCTTGTTTTTTTGTTCTTTAATTATGACTCACTGAGTAGTGTTGCATCTATATAAAAAACGGAGTTACATGCCATTAGTTACGAATTAACATTGAACTATATGAATGGTTTGTTGTTAATGGTTCGCTATCGCGTATGGTGTGTGGTCCCCTCACTTGAGCTGTGCTCGTAAAAAAAATAAGCACGATTTAATGTACCTATTACCACCGTTGAAGCATTAAATTTTGTTGCCTATTTTAAGTTACAAATAATTTAAATTCCATTGTTTAAAACTCAATGATCCGTAAAGGGAAAGAATGGAAAAACTGTAAAATATGGATTCAGGTAATTGAATTTTATTTACACCTTTTTCGTAGATGTTTGACCTATGGTATTAATCATGAGTAAGTTGAAACTTCGTGTGAGATTGTAGCCACTGGATTAAAGCTTTAATTTATGTTGCCATGCTTATGTAAAAGGTTTTATATATAGTCTTTACATTCATTGTTTAAACTCCGATTATCCGTAATGGTAAACTGTAATCGTTGAATTTAAGTATTTTACTTTGAGTAAATTTACATTTCATTCATTCACGATTCATTTAATTAATTCCTTTAGTTTCATATTATTAACAGTGTCGTAACTGAGGTCCAACTTGAAATTTCATATAAGTGTAGTGTCGTCATAGATGGGAATTTTACAATCAGAGGTTTGGATATAGAGATTAGTCTTACCGATGGATGCGGCGGGTGGTAGTGTGGTGTTGGATGGTATCGAGTTAGCGCGCGCTCTGCCTCTGGACTGCTCTCCTTTATTAGAGGCCCGGCCGGTTGATAATATCCTGGAACAACAGATAGCACATAAAAATAATTTGCTAAATGTATGATTATATATGTTATCTATAGTTATTATAAAAGGAAATGAGTAGTTTAGAAACTAATTCGATTTCAAATTCAACCTTTCTACGTTAAACATAAAATTTATTATTTTTTGTTAATTCTTGTAAGAGGTATTAATAGTGATTATTGATCCAGGGAGCAGACAATTAATATTTCGTTAGCGATACCGATCTTTGAAAACCTTAAAATGTATGGAGTGATATATGTCATCAATTTATTATTTATGTCGGCTCCACTTTGAAGTTTTCGAACTTCGTCCTTGGTAACAAAACAAAGGCTCTGGAAGCCTAAAAAATGTAAATCATATTGTTACTGATAACAAAATCCTGTCACTGGTACACGTATGGAAATGACATGAATGACAAGTTGTAAAATTATGTATTTACCTTACTTCACACATTTTGATGCTTTTTAATTACTACATTATTATTTAAATGTGGACACACTGTGTAAGCCCCCTGATTAGTATAACCCGATTGTAAATTAAAAACAATATAACATTTAAAGTTGTGAATGTGAGTATTGATTAAAGTCGATTTTACTCTTTTACGGCGTTTTTACTCGCACTAAAGTAATTCATTTCAAACTAACCACGTCTAGCTGTCAGTAAAATTGACTTTGTATTGTTTTACAAAAATATCCTCAGGTGGTAGTATCACACGGCTTCCGTGTACGTGAGCTTGAAATTATCTAAAGAGATTATTGGACCGTAAATTTACGCATTGAATTTACAATGAATAGCGTGAAACACGAGTGAATATTGGATATCACGCGTTTCAGTTTCATGCAATAAATGTATTATCAATTTATTACAAATTCAAAAGCTTACAGCTACCGGCTTCTGTTTATCGTCAGTATTCGATCTAATGAAGCATCATCAGAAGTGGCTGTTGATTGGGTGGGGGATTGGATTGCTAGAGGCAAAATTTCTTGAGCATTTTCAAGCCATGACGGAGGCCTTCGAGCAACACAAGAGCATTCGAAACACGGGTAAGCCACGCTGCCTGGGCACATATTTATGAGCCACAATGACAGATAAATTATTGTTGGGAAATATCGTTTGTGTATCTCATGCAATCCATAAGATAGCGATCCTTGTGTTGTGTGTGAATACAACATAACGCATATGCGTTTACTATTATTTATTACCAATTGTATTTTTCCGTTTCTACCAAGTGTGTTTTAATTAACATTGACTTGAGCTTTTTTGTCGTAAACGCAATTCCCCGCAACGTACAAACTTTTATATGCAGTTGATCCGATAGATTACAATATTACGAACTGTTACCTTAATCACGGTCGTTCTATACATTTAGATGGATACATACTGAGACGCTCTGTCAATAGTATTACGCTTCTAATCTAGTGCGCTATTAATGTTAATGCATGCTAATTAAGCAGGTATCTATGTACCTCTTGAGGTCAGATATAACTCTTGAGTAGATCGTTACTATGTACAAGTTATAGGTATATATTGACATACTCGGGGTATGGTAGACTCGTAATCCATTCTAATGTAACATGTATATGATACGAACGGAACATTGAATTCTAAATACGACATGCCTTTCTTGCTTGATATATGTTCGCTATGATATTTTTTTTTTGTTTACGATTTAATAAATTATGCTGTTTTTAAAATAGATAATAATAAAAATTCACATGAATTTATTCATATAATACCTTTACAGTGAAGGTTCATGTTCATAATATCGTAAAATAATTGAATGTTATGAGCATGACATTTTGTTACCACAGTGCATATTATTGAATGATTATAGAATATCGATAATGCATATTGATAACGATGTGATAGATTATGTTAATTTATTTAAAAACTGTAGCTTAATTTGGTTTATGTAACTGACTATTCACCCGGCATACATTGTTCTGGTATACGTATCATAAATTGAATTTGAGTACACTGCCAGCTATTCGATTCTATCATGACTATGAAACTATGAACCATCGAAATATAGTCTCGAGAAAATGAATAGATATATTGCGTGAATTGAGTTCGAATCGATTAAGTTCAGAAGTTACACGATCCGTAACAGATGTACTACGATGACCTGACAGAATTTCAATGTCCAAGTTGACTACAGCGCCATTTATCGGATTATATTGTGGCTATGAACCATCTCTTTGATTAAGCATATATATTGTGTGAATATTACCTTAATCGGTTAAGTTATAAGTTGCATAGCAGTGGGCATCACAAGCAGACGAGGTTAACTTGAATACAAGAATTCAAGGTGGAAGAAAGGAGCCGCTTACTCCTGGAGCCCCACTCCTCAATGTCAATACGCAAATAACGATATATACCAAAATGAATACAGAAGGTCAAGGAGTTATACAATAGAATGGAAAGTTTTATGATGCACAATAACAAACATACAATCAAAAGAAACAAAACGTGAATATAAGTTTCAATAATACGCTTCTGTGATATAACATTTTAATCCAAACACATCAGCTTTTACAAAGAGCTTTGTTTACGAACATCGCGTTGTTTTCATTGAGAGAGGCGTGTGCCTGATGCCACTCGGTAGCCAATTAAGATAAAATTCAGCGATAAACCAATTATGAGGAGCGTTTTAATTTTAATAGGACCGACTTTGTGTATTATTTGCCGAGTATTTATTCAACTCAAGGACTTGTAATTTATGGTACATGTTTCTGTTTATTAAGATGACATCTACGGATACTCGTCGTTCGACTTGTATGTTTTAATAGAACTTTACTTAATTACCATAAACTGTCTGGTCGGTACCAAAGGTTTCACTCCCATACAATTTGTAAACAAGCGCAAATTATAGCTGTTTGCTATTTATTGCTAAGCTTAAGTTATTGAAATACACGTGTAACAAAGAATAAGTGCGGCGCGAATCTATGAATCGAATTATTATAATAATTTTTACATCGATATTAACTTCATTTTATACTATTTTTTAATAATGAATATCCATTTGTTATTAAAATATTTTGTGCTTAAAGAAATTGCTTGAAGTATTTGTGTGTATATATATATATATATATATGTTTTTTTCTTTTTAAGTCAGTGAATATCCAATAAATTAATTATTTAACGGAACAAAACAAAAATTTTAATCGCCATAATTTTTTCTTCGTTAGCATTAAATACTTTGTGGATTGTCTTTTTGTAATGCCTTTTTTGGAACTTTAATAGGCTTAGTTAGACTATTATGCTAAACAATTGGTGGGAAGGTTTATTCATTGCCGTATCTGTATCCGTGTGTTGCTTGTGTGTTGATCTTGTGGTCTCTATGTGCGTCAGACAGCTACTGAGTGAGTTTTGATGTGCGCATTTAGATATTAGGAATTAAGGTAAAGTGTGTCGCGGTAAAGTAAGTTGTTGTTAAAATACACACATTGCAGAAATATTGTTACGATATGTTTATCAGAAGGTATTTGATTGAAAAATCAGTAATTTCAGTTCGTTGATTACATTTTATTTTATATTAATTAATTTATAATAAATTAATAAAATCATAATAAATTACATCGGTGCTAACCGTTATATTGTTAGAATTAAGTAGATTTGCATAAACACAGTGCGTTTACGTTAGAATAATGGATAAATATTATGAAAAAAAAAAAAAAAATATATATCCCGTGTGACGTGCGGTTCTGTATTGAAAAGATAACAAAATAAATTGGGTCTGTTACGTAACTGAACTGCGTTAGTATTGCAACCCGTACAAATAACCGTGGGCGCTAAATTTAAAGCGGCCGGGTACAACGAGTGAATATTCAGTTCGGCGGATGTGGCTGTCCGCGTCCGCTCGGTATTTTGTCAAGTAGTTTCTCGACGGTAACATTTGTGTTATTTTTTGTGATACGTCACTGTACGGATAGAAGGTATCCCTTAGCGGCCCCTTGTCAGCGTTCAAACAGTGCAAGTGGCGCAGGAAGCGAAGGCGGTGCGAGGCGAGCGGATTACGCTCCTTCTCCTGAACACAGGCACTCGTAACGCAGAGTTTCAGAGTAAGCGTATGGGTACGAGTTAAATTCTACGTATAAAAAATCTATTATACCATATTGTAAGGCCGTAATTGAAAGGAAATGTCGGACTACTTCGGACTATAATAAATCCGAAAAATTATATCTATACCTATATACATTTATAATGTTTTTATATTTATTATATACCAAATATAATTTTACTTTTGTTTATTACGATTAGATATGGGTAGTAAATGGTACCTAAGTCTTTTTGTAAGTATGTATATATGAATGTTATGTACTATATATACCTATTTGTTATGAATGTGACTTCAGATTGTAACATTGACGGACGCGTCGGTCAAAATATAAGCTTACAATTAATTATATACTTTATATAATATAAAAATAAAAATCTATTGCCGCTTGTATAATTATAATAGCACGACCAACTTCACTGTTTTTTTAGCCTTTATTTTTTTTTCAGAACCGGAAAATAACGATATTTGGATGGTCAATCAATCTTAATACAAAATGTGATATTGAATTCGACAGTTCTGTTAACGACGGACTGATAACGCGGTGTACGCCACTGTAGAATCAATCAGGTTTAAAAAAACATCCTTAATATTCTTTTGCTAAACACTTCATTTTAGTTTAGTTATGGTTTGCTATTACTAACTTTTCTGGCACCCAACACAAGCATTCTACAATAAAGCTGGTGCCATAACAGTACGCAAACTATTCGTTTACCATAGCCTACGCAGATATCACAAATTCTGTCCCAAATAATAAATTACCGAAAGCAACTTTACCCAGTACCACTTTCTAAAAATAAAAGAGCCAGACAAAACTTTACTTACTTGGCCCCAAATTTATATAACAAATTTAATAGCCTGTACAAATGTAACAAATTCTAAAATTAAAAAATCAAGGAAAAAATCATTGAATTAAATATTAAATACGATGATACTGAAAATTTATTGTTTTACACATGTTAAACCCTTACTTATACTCTCAGGCACACTCGCACCGACATACGCACGTACGCACATACGCTCACACACACACACACACACAAGCGCGCTTTCTATATACATATATATATATATATATATCTCTCACGTATGCACACGTACGCACACACACGCACGCATTCACGGACGCAAACACACAAGCGCCCGAAAAAAAAATATTTCTCTCTCTCCTCACATACATATATACCCATATACACAACCGCACGAATCAACAGGTACTTTTTAATATTTTTAAATACTGCTGTTGATTTATTTTATTAGTATTCAAATTTTAACGAAAGAACTGGGAAGGAAGTGCTTCCCAGTCCATAGCTCATAAAGCTTTATTCATTATTTTCCTCAGTAAATTGAACTCGTGGGAAGCAGTTAGAAAGTAATAATAATAATAGTTAATATAGTTAAGACTAAATAATAATAAAAATATTTATTTATACATAGGTACTTCTGTATTTAGTGTTACAATATTTAATTCAGAAAGATTAAAGTATGTGTTGTAAGTTTTAATAAAATGTTTTATAATGGCTTTAAAAGAACTCGGATGACTTAATAAAATCATCGTTCATGTTTAATAAAAACTAATGTCTACAATGATGTAATTTTATAGTTCCGCTCGTTGAGCCACAGTGAGTTGAACTAACGCAAATACTCGAATTGTTATATTAATTTACCTAATCCGAGGAGATCGATGCAAAAAACCTAATAGATTAGTTCCGTGATCCGCCGGACAGTTCAGTGGCGCTGGTGTGCGAATTATACCGTTAGCGTTCGTGTAGAGAGCGAGGGGAGGCGGTCTTACTTTGGAGTTCGCACATAGCACGGTGGACTTGCATTGCAGATACCGTTAAATTGTAGCCAATGAAGATGAATATTAATTTTACTTATAACAAATGAGGAGTACGTTAATGATATTTAGATGCTGTTATTCTAATACATATTCAGCAGCTCAACAAGCCACTAGTAAAATATAAGCCTTTTTTGAAATAGTAAGTACGTGTATAGTCGTTAGCATTAGTGTAACAATATTATATAATTTAGTATCATTACGTATAGGTACATTTGAATGATAGCCAAACGTAGCTAGCTACTAAATGGCTTTATGCAAATCACATGATCAAGGAAGTAGGTAGTTAAATTAGCTTTTGACATATTCTACACTGGTGGGATCGGATTGCTTAAAGGGTAAAGTTAATTTGTGACGGTTGCCGAGCCGAGGCGAGACCGGTCAGAATGAAGCTTATAATATTGATTAAACGGAGCTATTGTTGCGTTTTTAACGATTGTGTGTCGGAACTAAGTTAACAACGCTTCACAAGTTTGTCTACATACTTAGTTACATGAATTCAAAATCACGTCAAGATAACTTTATGAAGCGTACACGACGAATTCTCCTCGAGCTTTTTCATTCATTCTAAAACAAAGTCAAGTATGACCGGAGTCTAATACTAGAATACGAAAGAGGAATTAGTTATTCATTTTTATACTTTTGATTCTCATGTTTGGTCTGCCAACCATTTATTGTTGAAGAATAGAGAGAATTGTATGAACGCAAAACAGTATTAAAACAATATTATCATATTGTCACAGAACAACAATTCTGTTTTAATCTAAGTTACGATATTATAATTCAAATTCGACCCAAGACATCGCCGTCTTAAACATTCCCAATTGAAGTTTTCTTACAAAACTTATCAGTACAAGTTGAAATTTTTTTAACGATATATAATGTCTTCTTTGCGAAAGCACTACACACCGAAATGCTTATAGATTACACGCAATTAATTGTTAGTGGTTAACTTTCATTGCAATTAATTACCTTCATATTAAACCTGTTATTATCTGATCATTTTGCTAGACGGGAGCGCGGGTGAAATGTATTAATAAAGACGACTGCTTCATGATCACGTTCTTACAGCTTTGGGTTTAAGTGCGTTACAAATAATATATATGTGTTATAGATGTTTCAATGTGTACATAAAATAAAACGTTAAACGATCGCTTTCTGGTATACAAAGAGTATCTGGTATATCATGAAAGATATATAAGAATAACTATTATTAGGGGCCTTTATTAACAACGCAATAGAACCCAAAACAATAGTTGATACAATTTATATATGTTTGTTTGCGTCTTTGTGCGCGCTTATCTCAGAAACGGCTAACCTGATTTCGTTATGGTTTTCACTTATGTATTGCAGTAAGCATCACTTAATATTTAAGGTTCGTTATAAGTTATAAATGAATATACATATTTCTAATTCATAGAACACGGAAAACTGTAATGAATAATAATTTGTGATGTACCATATAGAAAATGTGTGATAAAGAAAGCAGCGGTTCTAATCTGACTCGTCGACATTGTAAGCGAAATACGTGAAAACATTTAATGATTTTGGAAAGAAACTGGTCAGATAGGTCCTCTACCGCCATCCACGTGGACCGCTACAATTAAACTGCGCGGTACTGAGCCCGCGACTTCAACGCCGCCCATATTGCACCAGCCGCCAGGTTGGGTTCACTGTTCAGCTGGACGCACCACGAGCGGGGGCGGTTGACTTTGTTTCAAGAACGAGTGAAGCCCTTTACAATACTTTTTATCTATTAATGCTATTTGTGTTAATTTATTTACTGTCGTTAATAAGCTTCATAGGTTATTGCGGAGGCGGAGGAAGAGGTGGTTATGGATTCTCGTAGGGGCTAAATGTATAATTTTAAACTTACAATTACAAACAGACTGTTTACTATCGACAGATTATTTTTGATGGGACTTTACGGATCATTTAACTTTCTGGTGTTGCCTGTCTTTCTAACCTATTTGTTCTGAATTCAAAATTAAATTCAATGCTATTCGCACGGCTATTGCTAATTGATACACGACTATACAATCTAGATAAAGAGCCAGCTGTCCAGTATAGCCGCCGCAGATCATAATCGGCTTTATAAAGTCACGGTTAATAAAACTATTGATAAATATAGGGCGATAACTGTGTCTTTCAAAATGTTACTTCCAGGGATGACAACACGGTTCAATATTTCTTCTTTTACAATAATAATAGTTGTTCTAAAATCCTTTAATAACAACACTACAAATTATCCATGGATACTTCATAAATCGTTTACACAGCAGGCCTAGTTAAATATTTTTTCAGCGCTTTACGTATTTTAATATTTTTTTCTTTTCACTGTGAAACTAAAAACAATATTACGATAGTTTAACACAATGATGTTTTAATAATGAAATACAATCATAACGAACAGCGGGTTATTATAGTGTAACGTTCAATTGATGTATTGTTATATCAAAATATTGTCGAGTCCAAGGTAAACAAGCCTTGCGTTTTTATCAAAATTAATTTTCTATTTTGATTTAATTTGTTACAAGCCATCCTTATTGTTCCACCAGTTAAGCTATAGGTTAAGAATAAAAATAATATTAAGTCTATTTTTAAACAATAATGGTTTGATTTCGTTCTTATTTTAATTATTAATTTTAATTCGTTTTAACAGTATACCATACACAAAGACCATCGGCATGGCTCTGTCAGACAATCAATGGGTATTCTAATTTCAAAATACAGTTCATTGTATATTAACCGTGAGAACGATATCGACTACAAATCAACCACAAAGAAATCAACACCAACATTGTAATTGCGTCGTGTAATTGTTGTGCGAGTGGACACTAAAAATGTTTACGAACAAATGCATCATGATTTCTTTGCAACATACAACGGCATATGATTTTAAACTTGTAGATTGTATACATGTTGCTATGATACGGGTACTCACAATAATTCGATATAGTTGCGTGGCTCGTTGGCTTGGTTAAAAATACGATATAATTAAATGTAAACCAATCTTATCGCAACCCTAAGCGTATCGTGATAGCGGACAAATAAATATAAATAAGGCAGGTGCCTTCGTACGAGAGAAAGAAGCCGACTTGAATACTAATGATGTGAGCCTGTGACTCTTTTAATACCCTTCTACTGATATTACGATTGTCGATTACGCCTAAACACCGGCGCGCTCGATTTAGCATAGATTATGTAGGATTCAATACTTTTATCCTTGTACGAAGATTAAAATGCCATAAACCGTAAGCGCCCACACTGACCGACTGTTGAGTCAATTATATAACCGTTGAAAGCATAGCCGTTAATGGCAAAATTTATTAAGCGCTCCCGTTGTTCACCGGACACGTTAAAGCCGATAATTTCGGTTAATATCGTTACATAGAAGTGCAAAAGCCATAACAGAGGCTTTTTGGTTCTATAAGAATGTTCTTATTTTCGGTGACAGACAGACAGATGTCCGTCGTCCTCATTATAGCAGCGTTGTGAATGCTCCAGGTACATGCAGCAAATGCGCACGTAATCTACTAGATATTCAGTGGATATTGCAGCTAATCAACACCTAGAACCCAATTACACATATTTTAACAAGATACCTTTATCGAGGTGCTGACGTGTTGTGTTGATTTAATAAACGATGACTGGATTATGACGTAACTTTTACTTTTATTTTTCTTCTTATAATTCTCATTTAGTTTATCCGATCATTAAAAAAAAAAATCAACCAAATTTTACGAAGTGTTCACAGTTGGAAAGGCACAAATCAGCATAAAATCTGTTATAAATATTTACAACTTTAACTGGAGTTCGATTTAACTGGAGTTATTATAGCTTTATCTCTGCATTACGTCATACCGTCCTCATGTTCAAATATATTTAATCGTTCAAATATATGTATATATTCTGTAAATATGCATGTCATTTTCAGCTTGTACTACCTGCTGCAGCATAAATAATGCTACAATCCTGCATTAATGGGTTTTACAAAATTATCGGTAAAAAATATTTATTTCCATGAGAGCGTCTACGTATCACGTTCGAGCGCAAAATTTAACCCTTCATGAACACGGGTACTCTTCCATCCATTATTCTGTTCTCGTTATCGTTATACGCGTACGTAACAGTACGCGATGCGTTGTTTGGAACGCAGTTTCTTTGTTTGCGGCATTTTTCAACTGTGAAAAGTAATTTCAGTTTAAAACTTATCCGTCACCCAAAGTATGATTTCATTTTAAGATTTTTTTTATACTATACAAGTATTGTATTAAATACAGTTTTGTACGGTCTCAATAAAATCTTAAATTTATTGATAAGTTACATCGATGTCCCAAAAATTTGTTATACTTCTTTAGTTATACTTATACTTATTTAGTTCACAATTTTAAGTGATGCAAAATAGAAATTTAAAAAAAAACCGTCAAACGAGTGTTTTGTAATTGCACGCCACAAGCAGGAGAACTAGACGGTTTAAAAAAATCACGACTTGATTTGCAGAACACGGCCAAAGAAGCGGGCAGATTGCCTTGAGTCGGTCACAGCTGCTCAACTCAATAAGGGGGCTATTTTGAAACCACTTTTTGCACTTATTTATTCATTTACCGGTTTCATTGTATAGTTACAGGATCGGAAAAGAAATATTTGACTGTACGAGTTGCTTCATTAACGCTGAACTTTAAAAGTGGTACTGTGCTCGGTTTGTTCTACATTCTTCTTGAGCTCTGCATTTTTTTAGCTGTCGGTAATGATGATTCTTAATTTTTGTCAGATTCATTTATTATAATTTAATTTTAGGGATAGATTTTTAGCAAAACATAAAATAAAAATTATTGCAGATACATTTGTTATTGTTTCTAATAGTATAATGTGTACTATAGTATATTTATTTTATGGTTAAGGTAATGATGTCAAACATACTTAGTAAAGGTAACAACCAATCCATGTCGACGACCGAGTCTTCCATTGCAGCGGCTTTAGCGTATTCGGCATCTGAGTTTACGGGCCTCAAGAACCCTCTCTTCGCCCGAGCAGCTTCTCAGGCTGTCAAATGCACCCCGGTGATTTTACCCGTTGTAACATGGGGTTGTGGCCGAATGGAGCCGGCGAGTCAGGCGTCCCCCTGATGGTCGTGGGAGTCGTGACCCAATATCTCCCTAGTAAGCGGACGGCCAGTACATAAAGATGGTCGCGTAGTTTTCCTTCTTAGTGAGATCCTAATGACTACCTGTTATAGACTGTCCATTCTTTTTTACTAAAAATAAATTTAAACCATCTTGATGTTTACATTTGTTCATGTGCTTAATTTTTTTAAAGATAACAATGGCATCGAGAACCGAATAACAATAGAAGACGTGTGTCGTTGGATATGACTAGAAGTATATATTTCATTTGCTGTATTCTCTAATATTTCAATTCGCTACGGTGCTAGTATAACAAGGCATACATATGGAATGATATAAATATCGAGGATGCAACGACATGCCAAATTAAAAATATGCTATGGAACAGAAATTACTAATTTTGTTAGTAACGCAGGGGACCGGTGGATACGATTTATATATAATATAAAATAAGCAAATAGTCGGTAAGAAATATGCTTTTATATAAGGAGGTCTTTCTGTTTGACATACAATTTAAAACTTATTTTTGCTTTTAAACCAACGCCAAGTTATATTAAAAGGACAAGAAAAACATTTCACGACGTTTTAAGGCTTTGATGAAATTATCCTCATTACTTTGCATGGTTGAGTGTCTCGTGCCAAGATGTCGTAGACAATGATGGGGATTTTATTGCTTTACGTAAACACGCAAATTCGTTGTTTGTAAACAGACACTGTGATATTGTCTTGTCGTTGAATATTTATTGACATTTCATAAATAAATTACTGAAATTTTTAGGTAATGTATTTGAGTTAGGTTTTTTTCTAATACGATTAGATACTAATTGAATACTTGGCCACACATAATTGTATATTGTATGAGATTAAAAATTATATTTCCAGTGTTAATACCGATAGGTGTCCTGGTTAACATGTACGGTGTGCAAATTTTCTTTAATTATGTAGTATTTTATTTTATACACATATTATGGTTACGTAAAAAGCTTATGATCCATTCTTCATCGCAATAAAGTTCTGTTTTGATGCATAGAAACGGAGAAATCGTGGAAATTTGAATACACTACACAGCATTACTAAGTCAGGAGGTATTTGTAAGCAAAGCTAGCGGAAATAGTGGCATCAGACGTTCGCCGAGCAGTTCGAAACACTGAGCGCGAATTATCTCAAGCACAGGCGGGCAAGTTATGCCAAACAATGCTATCGTGGAAACAACGGAATGCCGTTCAACTTCGACTAATAGCCAAGGAAGCCTGTTGAATATGAAAATGTTATTTCTTTTACCCGTAAAGATAAAAAAATCTGTTCTACAGACTGTTATAGGTCCTAACTTAAAATGTTTTTATAAAATCGTATATCGTGTCTGAAAACGGTCTTAATTTTTTAACTCGTAAAAAAATTATGTGGTTAAAAGATTGAATATAATATTCAATAAGTAAGTAAAATATATCTACTGTATTTAAACTCACGACAAACTAAAAGTTTAAACAGTTAACTGAGTGGCACGTTTAATCTAAACGTAATAGTGCAAATGCACTTGAGTTTTAAACAATCAATCCGAGGTTTAAACTCCAGGTATAAGATCTGACCTAAGTGGCTTAATGGCAGCAATCGAAGAAAGTACCGATTGTCACCTTACCTCCAAGAATTTTATGTGTATTTATTTAACAGACTTAATAAAAAAGAAGTTATCTTATAGAAGTCAATTAATTAGTTACATTGAATTTAACTCATGACGCGGTTTTGTCCTAAGTTTAAAATTTCGACCTCTTCCAATATAACTATTTTTATCATTGGTAGGTAAGGACAACGAGAGCAATCATCCAATCTTAAAAAAAATGTGTATTTTTAAACTCTAGCTTGGGATTTACTTTGAAATTTCAGTTTTTATTTAATACAAATACAGTTTCCGTTAAGAGCATTTTTAAAGTATTTTAAAAACGACAATCGAAGGGTACCATAGCCGTGAACGTGAAAGAATTTACACAATCAAGCGCTTTAAGCAGTTTCAATTGAACGCGTTAAAATAAACACCAACCTCTTCGGAATGTATCCGAGCGGACGGGGTGCTAGAAGTGTTCATTTCACCGCATACCGTGTTCTCTGGTGATTTTATCTACGATGGGGAGACTACGGGTAGACCGCGCCGTGTGCGGCGCACCTAATTGCCGCGCTGTCGCTAATTGAACGGTTAGCCCGGAGTGTGACCGCTGCGTGAGTACCGCGTGTTTGTTAAAGTACTCGTTTAATGCAGTGTATTATAGATACGTGGGCGGGACCTTCGGGCTTACTTCTAGCTAGATTTTGTTTAGTCCATCTATTTATCTGTTTTCCAGAAATCATCAACATCGAGCATCAGTTAACAGTTGATACACGAAGAAGTACGACGACTGCCGAGAAACTTTAATAAAATGGCCACACTATTCTTCTATTTGATGACACGTTAAGTTACTCGTTGAAACCATACTAGGATTCCCTATATTGTGGAACAACCAATGCTTCCCTTGTTGACAATCTGACATACCAGTTATTCTACAATCAAGTAACATATTTTTTACAAATATCTACGTTAAAGAATCCGATGGAGATATATACCGTGCTGTGGACCGTGGACGGGTACTATATGCGTCTTCCGGATACCTCTTAAATTAAAGGGGAAAATCTATAAGGCCATCATAAGACCAGTCGTTTATGGATCGGAATGTTATGCTTTGAAGAGAACGGAAGAAAGACGGATGCATGCAGCGGAGATGTGAATGTTGAGATGGATGTGTGGTGTTACAAGAATGGATAGAGTACGAAATGAGTATGTTAGAGGAAGCTTGAAAGTAGCACC
>DWPT01002849.1:0-15415 GCA_018251895.1 Agathymus mariae mariae | reverse complement strand
GAAATTATATTTAGTTTTAATTAATCTAAGGTAGATTAAGAAAGCTATACATGGATTAAAATTTTAATATTATTGATCAAAATATGACCATTATCAATATATAATATATTAACGTAATTGCAAAAACATTAAATCACTGAAATTTGAACTGCATCAAAGGAATCACCTAAACATATGTTCTACATGACATTCTGAGTGTTTTATCATTGACAGATACACAAATACAGCGTATTAAAAATTTTATAATATTGAAGAAAACATAAAATTCAAGTCAAAGCGTTGGGTGCCGTCACAACAAATACATGGGTGGAATTAGACCGCGTGCCCGAACTAACTGCCGCGCCCCGAAGAATGTCGTTTGGCTAACTCACACACAACGCTCCGGTTATTGATAATTACTGCCGAGGAATTTAGGTAACTCATTAGCAACTGTAATGATTGCTTATCACATGCAATGTTTCGCGATCGCGTAGGACAAAGTCTAGACAAGTCATTTTATCATACATTATTTATTGTGTGGTTATGCAACACGTACCGGTCCATATCGGTCGTGCACGAGAATGAATAGGTGTTTGTTGATAAGTAGTTGTACACATACAGTTTACAAGGATTATTTTAGTTCAGCTATGTTGTTGATATATGAGTAAAATATTTTACAGTCTTTTGGCTAAATGCCTTTTACAAATAACAACTCCTATCGCAGTCCCTTGGAGTATTTATATATTCTGTGACTATTTGACTTGAAATAGGGCTGTAGTTGTACGCAAATACGTCAGTCATTCGAAAGGATCGTTACTCAAACCTAATGCACAATCCCTATCTTCTTATTCTACGTTCGATTTTAGGAAACATTTAAATGCCTTTTTAATATATATATTAATAATTATTATTTTATGATATCAATTTTTCAGTCTTATTCAGTTCAAGATATAAATGAGACAAATCTCAGCAATCTTTCCTTTAATTATGTGTTATTATAAAAATATGATTTTTGATAAATTGGATGGTAGAGGCCAGGTTTAAAAGCTCGTTCTTTATCTATAAACGAGATTGTGAATTTGCGTAATAAGAACCAACAGCTCACGTGAAGCTCAAAAACCACTGGGACCAAAAGCAAATGTCATAAAGGGCATTGCTTACCATGAAAGTATCCGTCATAGGTGTTGCTCCAAGACTTATAACGACAGTCATGTTATCAAGATACTATCTGCGATCTACGAGTATCTTGGTGTTCTGTAATTTCACAACGATCGTGACTCCTGCGCCGCGCCGCGCCGTGCGTGCGAGCGAGCGACACGTCGGGCGTAACACACGGCTGACAAAGATTGTTATCAGATTATCACATGTCACTTCAGGGTCGAGCTATCGTCGGCATTCTCGTGCTGCCGGAGGTGCAGAGGATCATGTATCGTAATTCTTTGAACTGTGACATCGACCCACTTAGAAAGGCTGTCATCACAGAGTACCGTAAAATTGTTAGTTTGCAATTTATTGACATGATATCAAGAGATGAATGGCTATTATCTTATTAAAACTATATATATTTTTTAATTTCGGAGGGTATACTTCCCATCTGGAACTGGTCAATAATAAAAAAAAAATTCACCACTAAGCCCTAAGGTAAAAAAAATAAATTAGATGAAACCATAAAATTTACTTTCCTTAAACTTAAGTTACTTTATTGTTAAAATATTTACTTGTTTTATTAATAATCTATATAAATCCTCTTTTGAAGAAGATTTCACAAAGATGGAAACAAATAAATTTTACAAACCTTCCACTGGATATTCAACCGTAAACAAAAAATGATTTATTTCCAAAAATAGTTTTGCACAAAACATTACCTAGAAATAAAAAAAACTGTCACCCAAGAGAGAAGAAAATGAAGTGAGTTATTTTAACTTATTTAATTATTGTAGCTTGTCGATTGTTATCAAAAAAATTAACGCAATTCGACTGACAAAAGATGAGAAAAAGGATAGGGTATTTTTTCATGTCTTGAAAAAATATAGGGTATTTTTTCATGTCTTGAAAAAATAGATTTATTACAGAGTCGTGATATTTACGATAAAATTGTGCATACTAAATATGTGATGCAATTTTTTCCTCACAATTCTTTTTATATTTTTTATCATTTGTAATGTGATAGAACAACTTTTCTGTTGATATTTTGATTAAAATTTAGCCAAAATACAAAGTATATTTTTATAAAAGACTAGCAAATGCACTCGCTTCGTTTCAGAGAAACTACCTTAGGTTTAGAAAGAAGCACCTGGATTGTTTAAGGCCTGGTATTTTCTCGTCTGTTAATTAGAAACACATATATTAATTTGTAACTTTTTTATTTATATACGGAATGAAATTAATCGAATTTTAAATATTAAGTGACGCTTACTGTAATACATTAATGAAAACCGTAACGAAATTGGATAGGCTGTTACTGCGATTAACGATTAACTATTGTTTTGGGGTCTATGGTCCCTAATAGTAGTTTTTCTCATATATCCTTAATGTACAGAAAGCTATCAGTTACAATTTCTTTATATGTAGTCTAGCAGACTGCCCTAGCCACGCTTCAAAAAACTATGCATTACGCTTAAAAATAGCACCTGTATTGTTTTAGGTAGTCCTAGAATAATGCACGTGCTAGCAAAAGCCAGTGCTTTTGCTTGTTCTATGAGTCAGAAATATATTATTATGTACCTTTTTATTCATGCACAGATTGCAATTTAACGAAATATCAAGTGATGCTCAGGGTCAATGACAAAAAATAAAACAACGTCTTGGAAGCGGAAATTAATTTATTGAAGCGTAAATAAAATCACAAAACCATTATAACAAGCACGGATAATAATTTGATAGGGTTACATACGATTTCTACAGATGGCTAAAATTTGAATAAATATAATAATACACGCTAGTAAACTTGGATTACGATTGTTCGTGACATTAACTGTGATTCGGGGGAGCTAGGCCGCTGGAGGTGGTAGTGCGGTCTAAAAGGCCATACACCCGTCGTAGGCGAGGCAGTAAGGCCTGAAAGGCCTTCCTCACGGCTGGTCGTCGAGCGTGGCCTGCAGGAAAGCGTCGGGCTCTGGCACGTCGGCCAGCAGGCCGGCCGCGTCGCAGAACTCCGCGAACGACGCGCAGGGCAGCAATTCATCGGTGAGCGCGCTCACGATGCGCTCCGCCGCTTTCGCGTTCGCTTCGTCATTGTGTCGGATGTACTCGGCCAGCTTGATCGGCCACTGATCGATAGTGGTTGCGCTGACGTTCTGTAAATTAACCCACAGTTGTAAATCTGCAGATGAATTTATTTTGAAGTATCTTCTCATTCCAGTGTTGTTGAGACTGCGAGTTAAAAAAACAATAAGATAAACTCCTGTTACCAAATTTGCGAACACTTCGTAATAAGGTATATACAAATTATGTGGGTAGGTCATCGATTATGTAGGATGATACAAATGATGAGCTGGAAGAAATAATTTGCGTCTTCGTAAGATCCACATTACAAGTATATTTGTTTTTAAAAACGACCTCTTTTACTGCTTGGCCAAAAATTAAGAGTAAAAAAAGATAATCACTTTAAACCTGAGGAGGATAACTCTGATCTCTAAATATTATGGAAGACAAACAATATCCCGTCACACGCCAGTTTAGAGTTAGTCAGGCAGGAGGGGTTATTGATAACACAACAAAATCAGTGATTACATTGAAAAAAAAATCAAACAACTCCATATAATTTACCTTAAACATGACATTATAAAGCTGATCGATGATAGCGATGAAGATGGCATACGGCTTGTAGTCGTTCCAAGGCTTGGGCGCGCGCTGATCGGGCGGCAACGTGCGGACGGCCGGCCCGGCGGGCGCCGCTGCGCGCACGTGCGCAATTAGCAACATGCGTCTTAGCATTTCAACACGCAGGGCGCGCCATCTGTAGTTAAAGTTTTATTATCAACCACATTATCCCGTCCTTTTTATCTCGTTTCAGAATGGAACAAATATGATCGGAAGGAATAAAACCACTATAAAAGATGCCAAATACATATCATTAACGCAATATTTTTCCAATATAGTATCGTTATTTTTATCACTTTAATTTTTTTCATTAACTTAATTCGCGAGTTTTAAATTGAGAGATTTTTATATTTTGCTAGGATACATGAATAGAAGCACTACTACATGAATAAACTACGCATAAACGATATAATTTTCATAACAAATGGAATGTAGATATACAAGTTTGGTATAAATGTGTATGAATCCCACCAAGTTCAACAAAACGTTGATTATATTAAATATTTATTGTAGCATTAGATTTTAAAATACATTAAAATACCACTGACTTACTCAATGTATCAATCAAATATTTTAACAAACTCCTGCTTGCTGTGCCAAACTTTTTCTCCCCATATGATCCAATATTTAATTCCATTGATTGATAACTATATTCAGCGTTCAATGTAGCATTGTACGTCTGTGTATACTGTACTTACTTGGCGTGCGGGTAGAGCAGCAGCATGAGGGTGGCGAAATAGAGCGGCCCGTCGGCCTCGTGCGCGGACTCTAGGACGCGCGGCGCCGCCCACGCGAGAAAGCCCTCCAGCGCGGACACCTCGCGCGCCGCCACACGAGTCCTGTGAACACCATACGAATCCATTAATAAACAAAGTCGTTTTATACACGTAACATGGATCAGTCCTAGATCAATGTTGGGATAAAGTTAATCATAATTGCGACGGTTCTTTAAACACAGATGATCTTACTTTCATCAAAGAGAATTATGATTTTGTTAATAATAAAAAAAAACCTGTCCTGTCCGGACACCTGTCCGGAGTTACATCCAACCGTCCATAATCACACTCTCTTACAACACCTCTGCCGGTACTAACGTGTTGATGACGTAGAGAGCCATGTGCACGAGCGCGGGCACGAGCTGCATGTTGGAGAGCGGGCCGCCCCCGCCCGTATCGTCATGGAAGGTGCGGCCGCGCGCGAACCGCGCCAGCAGCAGCTTCAGGTCGTGCACCGTGCACGTATGCCCAATATCCCGGTGGCCCGTGCATTCCTACATAGATACACACATACAATACATACTATAGTTTATACTTATATTATACGACATAATTTCTTCTTTTTTTTTGCAACTTTGTTATCATATTGAAATAATTATTTAATTTTAAACTCAATGCCCACCTAAGTGGGTAAGGAGTGATCTTGCGCGTAATTTGTCACTCGTCTCACGGAACGAGAAATAAAGTATAGAACAATACCACTTCACATATAATTCTTATTTGTAATTATTTAAAAATATAAACAGTTCACTGTGAGAAATTAATGTATATCTGACCTGTAAATACGTAGTGTGACGTGCCAGACAACTGGCATACGCAGACTCAGGAACATGTGGACCCCACAAAGGAAGCAATCCATTACAACGCGTCGACGCGTTTTGTAAAGCTGCACTTTCCCATTCATCCCTGTGGAAAATGATTCGATTAAAATGATTTTTAAATTATTGTTAAACATTATGTAGGTTAAAAAATGTATAATAATAGGTTATTGATAATTTTGATAATATTAATTTGTTACCTAGCGCGGGCGAGTCTAACGGCGGACATATGGCACTCAACGTGCACAATGTTGTAGTGCGACACCGTCGTATAGCCGAGCGTCTTGCGTGCGCGCACCTCGAACTCCTCCACCGGACAACGCTTCGTAAATGTGTAAATGCCAAGTACCTAAAATTCATTAAATATATTATTTCACTTTACTTTAAAAGCGACCATATTCAATCTTGTAAATGAAAATTAATTCAAGACAAAAGTCAATTAAACGTTTAATTTTTAATTTGGATCTGTCTGTTGGTGAGGCAACAAATAACCACACTATTGTTGTATAGAACGAGATCATAGCGCAAAGAGCACACACCTTGGTGGGTTGGTACTTATATCCCTCGCGACAGATGCAGCACACGGCGCCCGCCTCCTCGGCCAGCTCGGCCACCTGCTGCGTGAGCGAGCACTGCGCCGTCACCTGCCCGCGCTCGTTGCTGCGCATACCCAAAGCGCCCAATTGTCGTTCGCGCACCGCCATCGCCAGCCGCTTTTTCTCCTGCGTGACAATTTATAGTATATGTCCATGTATACTTAGGTCCCAAATTGATAAGAGTCAGGGAGAGTCAAATTTATATAAATAATTAAACGAAATGTAATCCAAAATTTTAGATTTTAAACAGCAACATTTATAGATAACCAGATATTACGCACCCAAGAATTTCTATAATTTGAGAACAAACCACAGCTTTATTACCGTAACTAGAAATAGACCCCTTTTAATTAGTAAACTAAAATTAAAGTTTGAAAGTTAAACTTATGTTTGGTTGTAAAACAACAGGTTGCAGGTTCTTATCCAGGTGGAGGCATCAGATAAGATGCAGTTGTAGTGTTATGAGATGCTATTTATTGTGACGCGTGTGGGTGACACGATGCGCAATGTCGCCGATGACATGACACAATTAGTGTTAGGTCTATATGGGAGCACTATGCACCTACCGGGTCATAAAGTTAATGTATAATAAATCATAAAAAATCGTTTTGGTAAAGGGTATATATACATGTAAATTGTCATATACACACCTGTCGTGTAAACTCGCGCACTTGCTGCACCTTGGCGGCGCACTGCGGCTGCGAACGTAACGCCTCGAGCAGGTTCTCGGCGAGCGAGCCCACGTGCTCGCCGGACGACACCTGCTCCAGCCGGTGGACGATCGGGATTACGTTCTCGCACACCAGCATCTGTTCACGGCATACTTCAGTAATACATTGCATCCAACAGTAACAACCGTGTTGAAATGTACATATTTTCACATTATTAATTTGTGTATTTGAATGGATGTTTAACAATGAAACCTGAACTACTTAACATACAAACCTGAGTTGGTTCATGATCAGAAGCCAAACCGGTGAGGAAGCGAAGGATGTACTTGAGCGCCGGCCGGCTGATGAACTCCTTCAACTCATCAGAATCCGTAAACACCAGCGTCGGCTTCACGCACGGTGCATGTTTCTGTGAATAAATATGATCACCAATAAAAATGCCATAAAAAATATTGTTGCACACCACCAAACGTTTGGTATAATCAAACGATAGACACTATGTTGGAATATCTTACCACAATATATTCCAAGGCATCGCGTACGACTCCAAGCGATATGAGATAGTCTTTGAGTGTGCCACCGACGGAGTTCCTCTCTATGTTGGCGCAGAGCACGCAAAACAGTTCCATGCGGAACTCTTCCTCGGTCCACTGTTCAGAGTCCAGACGATCGAAGTCCAGCACCGGCTTAAAGTGGTCGACGAGCATCGCCATCTTGAGATCGTTGCCGTATACTAGGGCGGCCAGGACGCGCGTCAAGTGGCCGAGCGCAACTGAATTGTTACGTATACCTAATAATAAAAATGTAGCATCATTCAAAATTGATCAAGCACATTCAAATTTGTTGCTTTTATATATATCAATCTTAATTACCTGGACATTCAGTGCAGTTAAGTAGAGCTTGCACGTATTCCGGACCTCCGAACGTCAGCGAGAACTGTAAGAACGATTCAAGACTTTCGCTGGCCGCGACCGTGAGAATACGCTCCATGATCTGAAAGGTAACATTTTTTTAAATTATCAGTTGAGTAAGATCAAATTAGCTTAAAGTTGATTTCGCGTTCGGCATTCATAAAATGTTATATGTGACACTGAATAGACAGACCTTTTAATAACCCAATCGACATGCACGATCACTGTGATCTCATCTTCTAAGGCATTAATCTATGCCTCAATAGTATTTTTACATTCGTACCTCTAGTAGTTGGTAGACAAGGTGTGCTCGCGGCATGTCGCGCTCCTCATCCGCTGCTAGGTGCAACGCATGCAGCAACGTGGGCAGGGCGCGCGTGTCAGCGCGAGTCAACACACGCACGCAACGACGCACGCGCGCGCATAAAGCTAAAAGCCGCAATAGTGTCGAGCAAAGCGCGCGTGCGCATCCCACGCGCTGGATCGCCGCCAGTCGCTGCAGCATCACCTCCAAACCGCCTGGGACAAAATGTTCATGAAGCGATTGCGTGCTTGGTATCAATTATTCAACAGTGTAACGCCTGCGTGAATAATCAGTATTATTATTTTAATAAAGATTACTTTATATTATTTCCGTATAATTAGATAACCGACCGGCGCGTAACATTCAGCCAATTACAATACTAGTATAATAAAAAAGCAAGTTTCTACTCACCACAGTCAGCCAACACGTTGGCCATACGGTACACCTGTTCGTCATCCACAGCCTCAGCGTTGGTCTGGCTGAGCGTCTCCACGAACTCCTCAGTGGCATCGCCGAGCAGGCCGCGCATGCGGTACACCACGCGCATCGCGTCCACACCTTCGCCGGACGTGCACCACACCTGGTTCCAGGGTATGAATGTGTAAAACTAACTAAATACTCTCACTCACCTATTAACGAGTAGTATGGCACAAATTTTTGATTTAATTGAATAATTCCCCAAATGCAACAACACTAAAGACGAGAGATTTAAAAAGGATGTGTTCACCATGACTTTGAGCAAATAAAGTGCTAAATATTAACAACAAATACAAAAAAATATAAATTACATTAATTAGTTTTAAGTAATTACCATTTAAAACTCCAGTGAGAGCACCACGAGACAATATTACAAAGATAAGGTAGCCTTGGTTTTTTCATCAAGACAATGGTATATTAATGCAATTGTTTCAAGTACCTTCTTGTAGACCTCCTTGACAGGCAGGTCGAGCGACATGATCTTGTTGCAGACGAGCAGCTCCATCCCGTTGTCGTCCTCCAGAAGCGCCACCAGCTCGCAGTCGGTGCAGATCTTGTTCTTTACGTCGCGCATCAGCGGGCCCATGCCCGGCTCCAGCGACGAGTACGGGTTGCCCAACATTCGACCCTGAATATAGATTGTGATGGTGAATATAGAGTGTGACTACTAGAAGAAATGCTACGTTATACCGAACTTCATCATTAATTTACTCACCTGCAAGAAATCCTCCTGTTGCGGATCTTTCTCGAGCGTGAGGAAAAACTCGCCGACGTCATTCTCCTCCGGATAGATGATGGAACAGAGCCGCTCGAAGATGAACACGGGCGTGCGGTAGTCGTGCAGAGGGTACTTCTGCACAGTCTCGATGCACACCGTCATGAACTCTGCCGTTTCTGCCTCAGTGCCTATTATAAATAAGATCGTAGTTAGATTCCGATTACTTTATTTAATAAAATAGGTCTTGTGCGAGTTAACGTCGTACATTATCTGTCAGCACCTTCGAGCATCGTCGAGCGCCGCGCGCGGGAGTTATTAGTAATTTAATTCAGTGCACAAACAATTGTCGTCCGCGCCGCGTGTATTCTATAGCTAGCAATTATACATTAATAAGTTTTTAATAATAAAGTGGTTTTAAGTATATCCTTAGCATTTAATTGACGAATCCTAAAGGTCTCACCCTAATGTGGCTAACATCAAATGTCTAATGGGATTGAATATGTATCTTGACATCGGTATTTAGTATCTGTCTGCATCTTGACATGTATATTTCTTGCCCACAAAAAAGCGACGAGTACTCAATGAGGACTGTGATTCTACTCGGACGACTAATAAAGTCACGCGCCTCTTTACCCAGACACGGACATACCGGTAGTCATCTCCTCGAGCAGCTCGAGGAGCTTCTCCTGCGTGTCGTCAGTGAGACGCGTGCGTTGCACGACGAGTCGACGTAGCGAAAGGTAACCGCCTAGCACGGCGCCCACCAGCCGCGTTTTGTACACGCGTCGCGCGCCGCCCTCCTCGAGGAACATCGCTAGCAGCTCCGTTAGACGCTTTAGCGCGTAACCTGTAGCGTAAGACAGTTAATATCACAGTATCAAAACTCCTGTAGCTAACTCGGAACTGTAAATGACGCCTGGAGAACGACCGTGGTCAAAGTGTTCTAATTCGAAACATACATATACAAGCATTGTAAAATAACCTAAATAGCGTGATTCAGACATTAACGTAACAAAAGTATAACGTGACAAACGTATCGATGTGTGCGTGTTATAATTTTTTTTAATTCAAATTTTTTTTTTAATCCATGACAATATGATTTTGAAGAAACTCACCCTGAGCCAAATCCGACGTTAGAGTGGTTTCTTCAAGACGATGCAGTTGTTCAATTTCCTTTGTCATGAGATCTGCAATTTTCTGCAGCACGCCGCGTAACGCCAAGAATTGTTTCCAAGGTGTTTCAGCAGCCAAACCTTTGAAAGCATATATGTTTTAAATGTCCTTAGGCGTATCACATTAAAATAATTTACTATATAGTAAAATGTTATATGAAATCATAAGAATCCAAACATAACATTTTTTACCATAATATAATAACTTACTTTGATATAGCTGTAAGAACTGTTCACTAGCCTCGCCAGCTCTGCCAACCTCGGGGAGGAAGCTCGTCAAAAGGATGAGTACCTGCAATGGCATTGAGTATACACATTTACAAAATAAACATATAAACTGATGATGCTGCTGATTTTCAGTAGGCGAGAGCTAGTATGAAAGAGTAGTAGGTAGAAGCTCTACATACATCTCAAATATTAAATTTCTATGTGACCTTTATAAAAATCTGTTCTAACTTCAAAACATATTTAATACTTAGGAATGGTGATACACATTGACCAAAATCTTTGAACAACCGGACACGTCGCTAATGTTGATTTGCTGCTATTGAATGCTAACTAAATACAAAGTCAAATTCAGAATAATTTATGTATGTTGCGAATATACTTATGCACGTCCCTTTTTGCTTCTGCTGGTTTCCGAAAAGGTGTTTTAACATTTTGAAGAAGAAATGACGAGGAATCTCCTCAATACATCTTTTAATATGACAATCACATCACGAGTTTTTGACCTACGCGGAACCGTTAATGTTTCCAGGCGTCGTGGTCGTTTATCTATTCATTTATATCATAATATTCGTCACCAACAAGCTGTACTTTTCACATGTCACTTCATAACCATGTAACAAACAACTCACGGCCTTAGTCCTCTCGTACGAGTCGCACAGCGACTTGACCATCTGGCATGCGGTGTCGCGCGCGATGCGCGAGCTGGGGTCGAACATGACGGGCCGCAGCCAGCCGCCGTCCTCCAACGCCAGCGGCCGCATGCCGTGCGACAATAACATCTGCACGTACGTTTACACTTTTACATACTGTCTTATCGTTACAGCTTTCATTGTCGTTAAGTGACGGGTTATCGCATTCAATGACCAAGTTCATACATTTAGAAAAATAGTAGAAAAACTAATTAAGAGGGTCCAAAAAGAATATTGTGCAGTGCTACGTACTGGCATGACTTCGTCATTATTATTGATAAAAGACGACTTTAGTAGCTTAATTGAAGAATTATTTAAATTTACCAGTTGTTATCTTCCTATATTATTTATGAGGATGATGTTACAACTTTATCATAATCCTGCTTATAATTATGAAAGATTTCGAATACCATTTTATTCAATTAACTCGTGCATGTTGTAGAACTTTTTTTAAAGCGAAATAGTCAAGGGAGTATAATAATAAGTATGATGACGTTGAAGACAAGACACGTACCTTCTCTCGCCACCGTGCAAGGTACTTGTGTGCCCGTAGTAGGTCGCGCTGCGCAGCTGGCGGCGTGCTGGCTGGAACGTCGGGCGGTGTCGCGCGCGCAGCCAAGCGACGCCAGCGCGCAGGAGGCACGCGCCCTGCCAGCCAGCCCGCTAGATCCACCACCAAGCTGCCCGCTAGGCTTGACTCCTGCCACTTGTCCATCTGCAAATTTGTAAATAGAGTAAATTCTTAGAAAACCTTTAATATCCTTAACTATCTCGAACGTCCAGTTAATAAACTATATTTTTCACGTATTAATCAATTGTAGCCGCCATATTATGATAAGCATTTTTGAAATATATTACCAAACAAATATTATTACCGTCTGCTCCTTAGGTTGTTCGTCATTGCCGGTGGTAGTGGAGGCGGCGGCGGGCGCGGGCGGGACCATCAGTTGCTGCATGTAGCGTAGACACGGCAGCGCCACCTGCTGCAGCGCGTACTGATGCGCTGCGTTCACGAACGTAATATTAGCAACAAAAGTTGACTAGGTAAAACTTTAAAGTTTCTTCTCAATAACTAGCTGACGAATAAGCATGGTTATTTACGTATATTTTCTGTAAGAAAATTAAGATACATCGTCACTAATATGTGTTTAGTTATATCGATAAGGCATTTCGAAAATGGGCTCACAGTTTGGAGACGATGAGTTAATGCCAGGTAAGCCTGCCAGGGCCTCGGACGTCAGGATAGTACTGGCTGCTGGTGGAAGACCGGCCACTTCAGTCAATTGTGGGCAGCACCTGTATAATTAAATTTATTATGTTAATATGGAAAAAATAGTTGATTAAACGCAGTTCAATCTAATAAATATGTCACTCACCAGACCCACAGTTTTACGATGCAACGCAACCTCAGTTCCCAACATTCTACCGAGTCCTGTACTTTTACCAGCGATCCTAAGAGTAAGACCAAAGGTCGCACCTGTGAAGCCAAATAATAAATATTGTCGTCACTAAAATCCGGTAAAAATAATTTATGTTAAGAGAATACAGTCAACAGACAACGACTACGTACAGAGTTGTTGTGGTCTTGGGAGGCGGCGTGCCCCATCAAGGACAGCGTGATCCGCTGGGTGAGCAAGTTGCAGAGGTGCTCCGTGGCAGGCAAGTTGTCGCGCGTCACCAAGCAGATAAGGGAACGAACTTCTTCTTGAGACTGCGGAATCAAAAAATATCACGTATTAAATTTATACTTTCAAGAGAATTGGCCCCTGAATTGGGTCATAATATGACAACTCAGTAGATTCCATATGCCAAATACCAACTGTAAAAATATTGTTTTAGTTTCTTGACATGTTATTATTATTAGGTCTCCCTTATTTTGATGTCGTTGATTAAATAAAAAACTCAATTTATATTTTGTATACTCGACAGTATCCCAATATAATTATGAGCTTTACAGTATTAAAGTATGATGTAAACACATCCCTACCTGCGGTGTTCCACGGTGCAGGTTGTGGTGCACCAGTTCGTGCACGAGGCCGGCGTCGCACAGCCTAGCGCGGTGCTCGCGTTGCGAGGCGAGCGCGCGCAGCAACGTCAGACACTGCTCAGCGCACGCAAGTGCGCATCCGTAACAGCCACCGCGGGACTCTACCATCATACATGCCATTAATGAGCCATGACCGATACTTTTACAAAACTACTTGCTCGAATGTAGTATCATATATACACAGAATATTGCGATCGTTACAAATATTACAATTACGATGGTAGATTATTAGGTTTATACAATTTGTGAATTATAAAATAAGTGGTCATCGTCGCCCACGGACATCAGCAAGACCAAAGGTATCACTGATGCGTTGTCGGCCAGAGAATGAGAAGGTGAGAAAGAAAGTACTTGCTCTCAAACTCCCAGCCAGAATACAGTCGTTTGGCGGCTGACTCGAGCAGGGGGGTGGTAGCTAGCCAGGCGAGCTTCACGGAAAGATAATAATACCAATAATAATATTAATGACTTAATAATAATACTGATAATATAATCATTACGCAAAGCCCTACCACCGAGCAGGCTGGCTTCTGTCGCCTCTTACGACACCCTGTTCTGCCAGCGTGGGATTGGGGGGAGTATTCTAGGCCGCCCCGATACGGCCAATAACCTACATGGTCAGCTTTATAAATCAAACAAATATACGAACCTTTAGTTAGGTCTTCATCATAATTTTGCAACAGTCCCGCATAAACTGGCAACGTGTCGCCTTTCAACTGCTCGCTTTGGGAACGATCGTAAGCCACAAGCTCTTTTCTGTAACGGACGGTATATTATTGATCCTCTAAAATACGTCTCAAATGTAACGGTAAACATTTAAATTTGTTCGTCTACAGCACCTCAAAGCGCACACCTAATTGATTGCGTCAAGCATCGATACACACCACATTAAATGTTATAGATCGAAAGCGTTGCTCACCTGCAGGCGAGCACTTTCTGGATGATCTTGGAGAGGTCCTCGAAGTGTCCTTTGCTGTCGACGCAGTACTTGTGCGCGAGCGTCTGTATGACGCGGTTTATCTGCGCGCCGCTGAACGCCGCCCCCGGCGCGTTGCTGTTCTCGTCCGGTCTGCTCTCCACGCGGTGCTCGTTGATCTTGTGTACCAACGACTGGACATCATACAAATATGCTCTATCAAATGGCATTGCTCTTGCTTATTGGTACTGTCCGTGGTTATGACTGGATCCACTAGTTGATAGGCCGGTATATATATATATAGTATGTATAGGTATAGGCCAGTATATAGTTCTACGGTGGCTAAAGTATTTACTATCTGTATTGTCTACAAAGTTAATAGATACTTTTTATATAAAACTTCTCTTCTTATTTTTTCTTAATTAATCTTAATATTTTTTAGTTTACTGAGCTTATATCAACTTACACTTTATCCAATGTGTTACTCATATTCGTAGGTTTTTATTTTTATTGACAAATTTTAATTCATCTAAGACCGATTCAAGCACGTTTGAGTAGTTTTTGCTAAATGCTTCGACAAACACGCGACGAAGAATATTATAACAAAAAATAATAATTTAGAACGTACAACTTATATCACACTCAAGAACTTTTTAAATATGTTTAGTACACAATCTCTATTAATTTACAATTTCATAACAATTATGGATCTTGGGAGATGTAACGTAGGTATAATCTATCCTATCATTATGACTAACTAAATCTTACGACAGCGCTTGGAATTACATACAGTAACAACAAGGACGCGTTTGACACATACCTCCAACACCGGCTTGTTGGCGACGAGCTGCCTGTAGACGCGATCGGCCTTGTCGAGCAACGTGCCGATGGTCTGCACCATCTTCTTGCGCTCCTCGTCGTTCTCGATGGTGTCGACCGCGCAGCACGGCCGCGCCGTCAGCGTGTAGTCGAACTTGGCGTACTTGCAGAACCCGCACGCGTGGCACAGGAACGGATCCTTCTCGTCGTAGTTGATAGCTCTGGTATTGTTCAAAGAACGCATTCAATGGTTGAAATACTGACAAGTAGGATAAAGCACTAATGCATAAAATATGTTTTTATTATTGTTATCTGGTTGCTAACAATAATACATAATAATGAACCATAAGAATGTCACTCACCGACACTTGTGACATTGATAAACGTTTTCCCCGCAGTTGGCGCAAACGCCAGGATTAGCTGGTACTGATTGAGAGCAGCGTGGGCATTGAAGAGATTCGCCTGAAATAAT
>DWPT01002848.1:0-15417 GCA_018251895.1 Agathymus mariae mariae | reverse complement strand
ACATCCCTAACTCGTGTAATATACTTAGAATAGTAGTAGACGCACGTTGAGAATTGTAGTATTGACATTTAGAGGTTCGACATCAACGGGCATGAATAATTGATTTATAGTCCAATTACTTTTTTCGTTACAAATTTGAAGCATTCAACACTTGATCGAACTTTCTAAAAATAACAACTACATATTCCAAAGCAACATCACACGAGTGTGTGTGTGTGTGTGTATTATTAATTGCACGATCAATCAACATCTGATTGTATAATGTCACAGAATAAAAATAATACAAGAAACGTACATTCACTTTCGCAGTACCTATATAATATTTAATATTTTAAATTAATGTGTCATGTTACTAAATATAAATGAATTACGCCCAGTATATTTTTTTTTATATTGATAAATTTATTAACATTATGTCTGTTTTAATGATATTTGGCAAGATATTGAAAACGCACGTATAAAGCCAAAAATACTTATAAATACATCTATTCTTCTGTATATGCACTCGTACACAAAAATTATAACAAACGAATTCAAAACAAAACGAGTAAATTTTTATTCAACTTCATTGTTGATATTTTATATATATATATTTTATCTATTTAATATATTTTATATATATATAATTTATATATTTTATCAATATTATTCAAACCTCAAAATGCGAGATCGCTCAATACTCATGGCCTTGAATACCACCCATCTGTATCTAATACAAATATTAAATATCTTCTTTCTTTTTGGCCTTTCTGGAGTTATTTTAAGCATGTGTTCTTAACAAAGGAAAACCAAAGGCTATGACAGCATTAGCAGATCCGATGGTTCCGCCACCTCGGTGGTATCGTACCAAGATGGTTTGCATCTGCGATATATTATCAAAAGTAGATTACTAATAATATGTTTACCACGAATAGTCTATGTACGTTTCTACCTTGTTTTTATTCTGAGGATAAATAACGTATGAATATGATGTATAATTATTTAATTCAAATGTTTTTTTTTACGTCATATAAAAAGTGACTCGTTGGAATGTCATTTTGAATATTCTTAAAACTTAAACAATGCACAGTATTAAAATGTATAGTAGAAATAATCGTATGTCACTTTCAGCTACGATTAAATATTAACGGCAAAGTTTTTTTTTTATACAATTAATATTACTGTATACCTAACACACTTATAGTAAGTCACACTTAGCTAAATATTTATTAAATTGTTCAATGTCTCAGCCTGAAGGTTACTCGACAATTTCACGGTAGAAGTAAATAGGTATAGAAAATTCGGTAACAAAATATTGTTTAAAAAAAACTAGAATATTAATGTGTTAATAATAACAAAATATCACTTAAAAGATAACTCTTATCTACAGTTCTGAAAATTTTAACATTTAAATTTTTAATTTCATTTTCACTAAGTTGCGTAATGTAGATTACATTGTATAGGAAAAATTGAACTCTTTCGTATGCAGGTAGAAAAAAATCTAAAAGGAAATTCTCGAGACAAAAACTTAACTCAATATTTACATGAATTATTAAATAAATACCAATTATATCAAATCACTTTTATCGCTTCGTTGAACTGATTTGAGAAGATAAAAGTTGGTTTAAAAATATTTGACATTTTCCTTTATTTTTTGTAATTCATTCAAACCGATGATATGACAATTTTGAAAAAAAAAAAACATATTATTATAAATGTGTTCTATACTTCTGATCCTAAGATATGAGCATAATTTATTTTATTTTATTGCGTCCGAGGGCGTCAACTATTTGGTGTTTTGGACAAATTTATTATCTCTTGCAAATCATTGTCAATGCATTGACAGCATTTATTTTTAAACTCAAGTGTATGAGATCATTATCAGATATTAAACGTCCTATTATAATTCTTGACATACAGACGGAAGTAACCGACTTATTTGGGTACTTCATTATCATTTTCTGGCGCCTTTTTTTTGTCAATTTCGTATTCAGTATATTTAAACCGAACGGCACCGTGCCATTTGTACATGGGATTTATGGTGTTGAACATTACACATTGATTGTGACTAAAACTTACTAACAATGTAAGATTTAAGAGTTCGTTGTTCGGGGTTGCCTAACTAATTCTGGGCCTTTTTGAGGTCTCTTCGCCTAAGAATCGAGCAGCCATTGCGTTGCATTTGGTTTTACAAATTCCTTTCTTAGACAAAACCAAAGTTTGTCGGGCTAACCTGACCAACGAACTCATAAATGGAGTATTTTATCGTTTGTAATGTGCTCACTGTGATCAGATAATCCGGTGTCATTCAGTATTGAAATTACTTAAGTAAATTTGACGGTTGGACTACATAAGAAAATTAGTTCACGAATGTAGGGTAAATATATACATATATACTGTCTACAAATTCTTCACTACTACTTAAGTTAGTCACTTTTAATTCTAATCTTCGAACTTAGTAGCACTACTTAAAGCTCCTGTACGTTTAAATGTATTTATAGATGTTTATTTATTAAGTGTTTAAGTATATTAATATGCATTAATTGAAGTACAATTATTTAAGTTGAATCTACATTTTATCTTCTAAATTTTATGTGTGTTACCTTAAGGCTCTGAATTATTTATTTTTACCTTTTATATTGAATATTATAATGTACGAGTATGTGTTGCCTTTTGGGTCTTGAAGACTTGAAGACACTGTATTTTAAATTCTGTGATATAGAGTTGTAAAAAAATATTACAGTCGATTTAGCATGTGTAACCTTTATGTAAAGATCTTTCAATTTGCCCAGCAAGCAATGCAATTCAAAATAAAATATATATGTCACATAATGTTTGGGTACCTGTGTATAATAGGTACCCAAATATACATTATCAAATAACAATTTAAAATTACTTTGAAAATTGTAATTAAGTCATATAATTGAAAATTAAAACGTATTTTATATGATTTTGTGAAGTCTGACATTTCTTTTGTCTTCTTTATTGCTCATTCCTTTCTATTAGAAAGTTGTACCATATTTTATTTTTAAAAAGTCATTAAATTTTTTTTTATGATACTTTTATTTTATAAAAATAACCGCTCGGCATTTTGTAAGATTTTTATGAAGTTTAATATTCTATATTATATTATTATAAGAATCTTAAGATGTTGTTATAGGTGCTAGAAAAAACATTAAGTTTATTGTAAGTTTGATTTGAAATATGTTTGTTCCATTTACATTTTTCGATTAAAGTAAACTGGCATCGTTCGCCCGTTTAGCTACCACATCCTTCTCTATCAATGCAGCTTTCTTTAGTCTTAAAGCCCCAGCTCCAACATGGTTGTAGCACCTAACGTTGGTCAAAGTTGGTCAACGTTACTTGGGTATTGCATTTAGCAGTTACATTGGTGTAATTGATGTATCTAAATGACTATGGAAGTCTGTATTAACATATATAACAAGTATATCTAACTTAAAAAATAATGTGACTGTTGAGATGAGGCATTGGTGATTAAAAGTCTGTTGTTTGCAAACAATATTTCAATGCATTTTGTTCACACGTTTCATGAACGCACCGAATTTAGCAATTTATATTATAGCACATTGCAATTTTTTTGGGCAGCTTATTTATATTCTTATATTTTAGCTAAAGTAAAGCATAATAAATTGGTTTTAATTATAAAACGAGTTTTATTTTATAACCGATTGACGATTATTAAGAAAGAAACCGATTTACATTGACGATAGGCCATCATGACGAGAAGTATACATTTGAATGGAATATTTAAAGGTACAGTCAATGAAGGTACCTTTGCCATACTTTTGCAATTTTCTTTCATAATTTACATAAATAAGTCAGACCATTTTAGAATTATATCATTGACGATCTCAGAACATAAATTAACTTGATATTTATATCTTGTCTTTACAAAAATTATGTAAATTAAATGCTCAAAACCTGTTAGTTACCATGATAGACCTTACCTTAATGGTTTTAGTACCGCAGATTAATTTCTGAGACACGCGGTCTCATGGAAAATTTTGTAATGCGGAATTTTTACCTTTAAATGCATATACTCTTTGATCAAACACTCTGCACATATAGAAAAAATGGAATATTTCTTGGACTATATGTAAATGAGTATTATAGCTCATTTAGTACTGCTGGCGCCACCTATAGGAGTAACTCTATTATAATTTTTCAGTCGCATACCTATCTCCACTACTCCTTAATAGATGGCGTGGTTTAATTAAAGTGAGTTTACAAAAAAATTCTACGTTTTTACTCAATCCATTTATAGCGAACGTTGCAAATATGTTTTATACAGAAGTGAAAGTGACATAGTGATCAGTTAGAATGGTATAAGAGTTAAATAATTAAGTGCAAGAGTTTGGTACTCTTCAATCCATTCACTCAATCTTTATATATCGTGTTGTGTTCATATTTCAGTCTATCATCGAACGTCGATTCGATAGTTAACTATGTATTTTATAATGCGCTTACGCCTTGTGTATCGCTTGCATGCCTACTCATGTATTGTTTCGTAATAAAGTGAGACAAAGAATAGCTGCGAGACAGAGCTAAGCATAAAAATAAGGAAAGGGAGGTTACCTACGTGTAATGAACGCATTTTTCCTTCGCGGCCTTACGCAGGTGACACTACTAATTAAAATATTTACTTAAAAGTATTTCATTCACTAGTTAATTATCCTGATCGTGTACCGAAAAATAATTTTGTTTACTACCTAGGTAATAAAGATCACTTTCCCTGTACCATTTCAGTAACGGTGTTTCTTTTTGATGACGCGCTAGTATGACTAAAGCCTACCCACAGATTAGTCACTTTATCAGTGTTTATCATTCAATTTGCTGCTAGCTGGCGAATCACATATTGTTATTTAAATGTAGAAGAGTGATACCAGCTGTTAATTTACTTCATTTCCTGCTGTTTTTTTTTGATGGGTGAATTTTGGCGCCTTTTTCTAAACGTCATAGATAAAAAAATATAATTGAAGATAGGAAAATAAGAAGTGTTTTAATTAGTGTTACAACGTATTTTTTTCCGAAAGTGGTTAATTAAATGCAGGGATGGCGGTGGACAAAATGATATGGAAGATTATATTGGACTTTATAATTTTAGCTTGTGGTGAGTGTCATTTGTTTAGCTTCTTAGTTTTTTTAATAATTCAGAAAAATACTATGCAACAATATACAACTTTTTTATCGTTTATTGTTACTGCGTTAAACTCCAGCGACCTTCACTTATTTATTTCATTGGAAGACACCATACTTATGGAAAATGTACACCAGATTTATCAGTAAATTGGTATCTTGCGTGTTCATATAGGTTTCATTATCAGTTAGACATTAAATTCCTTGTATTTATATTATATTTGGAGCACAAAAACCTCCATATCTCCTCTACTAGTAACCCGAGTCATATTTTGATCAAATGGCGATGAAGCTCTCGCATCCATCCTTTACTCCATGCCAACCTCCCCTGCTTGTATTATTCCCTGCTGAAGAATGGAAGGGGCTATGTCTGTGTTGAGATCGCTATTAATCTCGACGGTACTCGTGTGTAGTGGCTTGTCACCTGCCTGACCAAGTACAATCGTACGTGGTGCTTTTAACGTTTACTTGAGGGAATCTGGTATCCTATGTTAAACGTTGATTAACAATAGCGACGACAACTACATACAGTCAATCGACCTACCCGTACGTTTGGCGGCTTTCTCAAATCTAGTTTCTAATTGAAAAAAAAAAAAAAATCTTCACAAATATTTTTGTTCTATTAAAATTTTGATATTGTGGTTTTTTGTAATCTATTCTCGGTTCACAAACAATTTTATTTTATGTTTTTTACATTACGTATAAGTTTGTCGTGTTTGTACTGTGGGTACTAAATTAACATTTATGGTAAAGGCACCTACTTTACCATACCATAGGTAAGTACATAACAGCCGTCGATAGAATGCTTGTAAGGTAACCTTACTAACCTTGTTATTAAAAATGTCGCGTTGGCGGGACTGTCCGGAACGCTGCGCTTGAGTAGTAGTCAAGGTAAGGCACTACCTTACTTAATACTTACTCAGTGCTGACTACATACGAGTTGTAATTGTAAAATTCATGTAATATTTAGAGTAAAGTTATTGTAATCACCAAAAACTGTTGAGCTCTTCCGTTCAAGTTAAAGCGCCTTACTAATATAGTTTAAGACACTTCGTATCTCTAACTGGGTAAGACTGAGAAATTGGAAACCCGGGTAAAATTAATGGAGAATCTGGTTCGGGATCAACTCCACACATATAAAGGCGTTTGTACTGAGAATCATCGTCTATGAAAGTTCATTTGGGACTTGTTCATCACAGGACCCATAAAAATAACCAGAGAAATTACCGAAATTTAGTACACATACTACAGAATATTTTTAACAGTAAAAATTGAAAGTATTATAATGAATATATTCATACGCGTTTGAATGTGATATAATAATTGCGATTTGTTCCGTACTGAGACTGTACTGTTCGTGCTGTCGTGCCATATCCGTAACATATGAACAGTGACAATCCATTCATTTATAAGAATATTTTCACTATTGTTTATTGAATGTATTTTGTAATATGCAAACGATACGCTATTAGATAAAACTCTCAGGAACCAAGTAGCCAATTTTGCGACCTTATCCGTAATCCTAGCGTGACGCGTGACCTTGTTCAGGCCGAAATCGATAATGGCGATTATTTCAACAAGTTGCAAACTTAAATATATTGTACGTATTTGGTTATTATGTAAATTAAGTAAATTTAATTTGTTTTTGTTATTAGATTACATCCAATAAAAAAATAACTCATTTAAAAGCACTAAGTTATATCACGTATCAGTGTCTTTTTTCTCTGATTTTCCCGGAAATTTATGGACCGAAAAAAGTTTAAATTTTATATTCAAATATAATATATAGTTTGGCAACTCAATTAATATATATGTCTACATACTTAAACCTACCGTATATAAGCTTTTTTTTTATCAAATGACAATATTACTTGAAAGGACTGATTGTCAAGTATGGAGGATACATAAAAATGTTTTTTTCAAGTGACACTATTAGATAAACGGCTGGTGGTGGCAAATACAAATGTTTTTTTATACATAGATTAATAGAAATTCGAAAACTGACCATTTACGTAGATACGTGGTATAAAGAAAGCAATACGAAAATAAACCATTCCGAAACCAGTTGCATTTACCGCCAAGAAAGTGTATCCAATTCTTAACCACTCTTCAATTTGGCAATCGAAACACAAAACATCAATTCATGGTTTATACTTTCTTATTTAAGTCTAAGCTTACTTTCTCCTCTTCGGGGTAGTCTCAATACAAGGGGCAAAGGCAACATATTCCTCAGCTTGCAACAGACTGAACTCTGTACATCAACAATAATTTCATTTCTGGGTTCTTATATTGCCTGGCTCAATCGAACGTGTTTCGGATGCGGTGTCGGGAGCCAAGTCAACTTTAACTACCCCACTGGCGATGCGTCGGTGACGTCTTTAGTGTTACAGATGACTATTAGCAGCGAACACTATTCACCATCAAATAGACCGTCTACTCGTCTGTTGTGTTAAAATAGTTTAATTTGTTTAGAGAACACCAAATCTAATAACATACGAGTCATACGAATTTATTACATTCCACCCGTGTACCCTTGGTTCATGATTAGTCTTTGTCCTTATTTTTTTAATTATCACAATTTTTTTATCTGCAAGCAAATTATCTTCTATTCGATCTGTCGGAGAGTCCTCGACCTTGCAGCGTACAATAATATGAGGGAGACAAGAGTTTGAACGAGCTGGCTTTTAGTTGCTTTGGTTTTATTTGTACTTCCTCACGTTTTCCTCATGTTATTCCTACATTGCAGATCTAGCCATTGTCATACATCGTCTGACTTCATATGTGTTTACACTGTACGGTATGTTGAATCATATCACCAATGTATACAGGTTGTTACATAGATACTCGGCTTTATCATATCTCTATTCGTTAAATATTATCAAGTATGTTGTGATATGAGATCACACTGTACTTCGAAGTGAAATTTGCTGATAGACAAGTTATTTACTGATAAATATGAACATCGTTGAGACTTGTCATCTATAAATATACACTAGACAACACGTCAAGCTATCACCTCAGATAATATGTCTATAAAAAGTAAATATGTACAAGCAGAAAAGTGATATACACAATCGTGACACAAGGTACGTCTTCATATCGCCTACAGAACTTGTCGCTTGTCAGGCTCAGTGTTCGTATATACGATAAGGTACAGTATTGATACGTGATTTGCCTATTGGAACTTTTAAGGTTATCATGGTGTAGATCCTTAGCTCACAAAGTGGTCCAGGTCCCGAGGGATCCACGGGAGACTCGACGGGAGTCTACATTGGTATGACAATATAAATGAGGGTTCACACGTGGGGTCCACGAAAATGTATGTGCTTTCGACTTTCGATAGTGAAGACCTAAAATATTGTTCGACTTTCTATCAATGTAGGCAGATAATATTTTAAGAAGCTCAGCGATTTTTACTTGTAAAAATTTGCATATTCCATATTCAGTAGTGTCGATCAGTTAATTAGTTAACCAATTATGTTTTATTTGTTTTTTCGAAAACTATTAACTCGTGGTTGGAATTCAGCCGCACAGCAAATTTCCATTATTAGATCATCTTATAATCATAATCTTCACATTTTTTGTCGAGTTTTGGAAATTTTGTAGAAATGTAGCTGCAGGAAGTCCACCGGAACCAGCTCAATTTTGAAAGTAGTCTATGAGAAAAAAAGTCTGGGAACCTCTGGCATAGATTCTGGAATAGAATACGAGTACACAAATGATAAGGACGCTTGAAAATATCCGATTCGGCGCAGATTAATTAAGATTTGGAATTGTAATATGTTGATCTAAAAGTTATGCTGAGGTGTTTCATGCGTCGTTTCTTCTTCTCAACGTTGAAACACCTTTTGGAAACAGCACTAAAGTAAAAATTATGTGCATACGTATAATAATAAATGACTAAACGGTTAAATGTTCTGAATTTGAATTCGAAATGCTTTGTACATGTTTGAGTTGCAATAACAGAGAAACCATAATAAGAGGGTAAACACTTCTTGAACGTCACCGCGTGGGTGATATTTTTAATGTTAGGCGGTCTTAAGGCCTGCAAAACCACCATCCGGAGACTTGTCTGCACTTTAGTCAGCTACTGAAGAAAAACTATTCTCGTGTCGTTATACTACCGGTAACTATTCCTGCGCAGTTGTATGATTCTATTTATTTTCTATATATTTAAAATTATATATGACTTACAACCGATCTCGCTTCGCTTCGTAAACCTACGCCTTACGTTTACAAATAGCAATTACCGGCGAAACAATTGTCATACGTTTTTTCAGACCATCTTTTGTATTTAGAAGCATTATTTTTTATTTTATGCAGTAGCAACAAAAAAGCAGTCAAAACTTTGTTTTTTTCTCTACTCTGCTAACCTTCGATTTTCCATATTGATTTTTATTATTTTATTACTCGGCAACCGAATTAGCCAACTACACAAAATAAAGAAAACATATTTGGCCTCAAATCTCACCCCGTTACTATTACTGTTTGTCATTTGAACAAAATAAAAAACAACCTAATTCTCTACGTTTTTCATTTTCAGTTGGTTTCCCGCTTCTGGCATTACAACTATGGGTGAACCCTTTCCGGCGAGGGTACTTCGAGAACGATGAATCTATACGCTTGCCGTTTAAGGAGCAGTCCATATCTGAGGCGGTGTTGGGGGTCGCCGGCTTCGTTTTCATTATAGTAACGGTGAGGATGTATCCATATTCCATGAAGAAGAATTCATATTACCGAAGAATGAATTTGTAAATATTAAAATATTTTTGAAATATTTTTATTAAGGTTGTATTACGTAACTTTTTAAGTTGCAATTCGATTCTAAGTGGAAAATATTAAATGCATTACATTTTTTGATTTAACATCATCGTTAACGCGATATAGAATTAACTTTTAAGCTTGAAAAATGTATGACTTACTAGAGCATGAAGTTTTGAAGTTGAGTCACGTGGAGACAACAATTTCATCTAAACAGCAGATTTCATTTATTTATTGGTGGCAATAGCCAGAGAACGTCTCCGACAGCCTTGCTTCATTGATTGTGACCGATTGACAAGTGAAAAGAGAAGCATTAAGTTCAAATGTTAACTAGCTTCACCACTCAAATAATTCGTAACGCGTGTATGAGTATGTGAAATGTTATTTTTCAGGTTTTAATCATAGAGGTAGTTCGAGATAAACAGGGCAAGGGTATAGGCGAGAAGTTCCTGTCCGGGTCAGTGATCCCCGGCTGGGTGTGGGAGAGCTACTCGACGATAGGTATCTACACATTCGGTGCGGCCTGCCAGCAGCTCACCGTCAACTTCGCCAAGTACGTCCTGGGGAGACTGCGGCCGAGTTTCTACGATGTAAGTTTTGATGTAAGCTGTAGTGTTGCGACTTCACTACTGATCAACAAAAGTCAGTAAATCAAAATTAGTAACAAAAATTATATGAGATAGTAGTTATTATAGTCATCATTCGGTCATGTCATTATAATTTTGCAACTGTATATTTGATAGTATCAGGCGTTGTTTGGCGGAAATTCATTGTTATCAAATTAGTATTAATTTACTTTTGCTCGCTAATTGTATGTGAATTAATAATAATTTCATTTTCAATTATACAAAAAAGTCCAATTTAAAAATTAATGAATTATGTGATTAGTTACCGGATATTATAAATCCATTTATGCCTTTATGTTTATTATAAATTTATTATTTTATTCGAAATATAAATACAAATGTTGATCTTGAGTGCATAATACATAATATAACACTAACAATTTTCTTCACGATTTTTAATTAATGAATAAACAATTTCAAATTACGGTTTTATGTACATTGATTTTGATTTGAATATAATTGCATCAATTTCCTCACAATCGTTCTGTACGCGTGTAGACACCGCCTGTTTAGTTTGTCCTGTATATATATTTCCAGGTGTGCCAGCCGGTACCCACGCCCGGATCTTCGCTGAACGTGCTGGGCTACATCCAGGACTACACCTGCAACGGGACAGACGCTGCACTCATCAAGGAGATGCGCTTGTCCTTCCCCAGCGCGCACTCCAGCTTCGCTATGTATACTGCTGTTTTCTTCATCGTGAGTATTCGAGTTTTGGCTCGTAGAATTATCATTTTTAGGTATAAAAGGCGATTTCCATTTCACTATCTTACATCCAATCAGGAAACATTGGGCCGTCTTTTTTGTAATTTGCACCCTACTGAACAACGAAAGAAGCCATGGTGTTAGATAACTTTTTTGGAGGTATTCAGTTTTAGGATGTTTCATCGAGCCGGCTACCACCCTCCTGAAAAGCACCAGTGGGTTAACAAGTAGATCAGTTAACCGCTTTCTTCTAGACCGGACACGCTTCTGACACGCCCTAGTGTTATATGAGCGGCTGTTATCACGCAACATCAGATGACCAACTTACACATTTGTCGGCTATTATATAAAAAATAAAATTGGAATATTTTCATCCAGCTTTCTCTAACCAATACTTACGTACAAACATAAACATATAACAGGGAAAATTACTATGTGCAATGGTACTACACAGTCATATAGTGATTTCATTAGTTATAATTAATATTTCAGAACATATATACATCTATATATATTTTATTGAAATTAAAATCATAACGGAACTCTCTTTATCCTTTCTCTTGTCCGGCGTGTAACCATACATAATTGCATCAATTTCCTCACAAATTATAATTTCGTGTGTTAACAACCCCACAGATGTACTTGCAGACGAAGGGCAAGTGGCGCGGCTCGAAGCTGCTCCGGCATGCGGTCCAGTTCGCGGTGCTGATGGCGGCCTGGTACGTGGGGCTGACGCGCGTGATCGAACACCGGCACCACTGGAGCGACGTGGCCGCCGGCTTCTTCGTGGGCGCTGGCTTTGGACTCGTCACGGTACGTTACGCAAAATCGAGATCATCAAATTCGTATGTTGCAGTCAACATACATATAGTCGAGCCACCTGATGGTAAGTTTTTACAACTGCCCATGCGTTTCCTTCACAGCAAAGGCATCACCAACACATTGCCGGTCGGAAGGATCCCATTAGCGGATCATTTTCTACACGACTACCACGTTTTCATCCATACTATAATAAGCTGTACCCACGAGTTATTATTTTTCACATTTGATGAATATTTATTTAGCTAAAACACTAATCATTGGGTAGAATTATATTTGAAATGAAATAATCAAATAAAAATTAAAAACGTTCAGGGTCAGATTGACAATTGATCATCCCACCATCCGGTGTAACCACAGTAGCACTTTTACTTAACGTATTCTACCTGCCTTTTCGTTAAGTGTTTATTTACATGGTTTGAGTGCAAAAGTTACGAGAGAGTTCAGCAACACGTCGGTATCGCCCCTGGTTATATTTATATTACGGCTCGTGTTCCGTCCGTAAAGCCACTGAATCAAGTGTACTCCGTTCAGCGGCGGCATTACAATGGTCACATGCGCCGCAGCGCCATCTTCACTATGTTAACAGTCGACATCGGAATTGAACAAAGAATACACTTGATGGTAAATTAGTAACATCACGGTTGATTTAAGAGGAGAGATGGTACCTAGCCACCAAATAAACTGGGTGGTACAAAGCCTAGTAACGGGGTTCACCATACGCTGAGAAGTGAGAAGAGTTGAGTCTAACTCAAGGAACTTTGGCGTCGCACGGCACTCCAATGTAATATATTTTTTCACTATCAAATAGACACAAATGCGTTGTGTAGTTTTCTTTTACAGTGTAATTATTCGACAATAAATACACTTTTACATCATAAAATTCCATATGTAAATAATTACATTTATATAAGGTGTATAAACGCAACATGAAATCATAAATGGTGTCACAAGTCAAATTGTGTTAATCGAATGATGCAAATTTGGACAATTTCAGTTCATATACGTATTGAAACCAAAGAAGTACGGAGAGCCGGCCTCGTGGGAGACCACGCAGCCGGAAATGTTGCCCAGACCAGTATTAGTACGATGACGCACCGAACGGTTATAATGTGATAATAATATTGTTATTTTATATAGGATACTGTTCAATCCAACCTTTATTTTCCCATCCATACCTATTTATGAGATATAGTACGTCTATTAGGAAAAATTCGAACGTCTTTTTTATAATCATAAATTAATAAAAGTAATTTTTTGATGTTAATCAATTATTAACCAAAGACTGATTTTATGAAATTTAACATCGTAAAATACTTTTATTATGTTTTATTTTAATTATTATTACGTAAAAGACGGTCAAACATTTCCTAAAACTACAGTTACAAAAGAAAGATGGGGATCTTTTTTTGAAAATAGACAAACAGACAGAGACACACATACAGTATTTTTATTAAGGTCCCTCGACAATATTTCTATTTCCGTATAATACGACGCTAACCAGACACACGAAACACGAAGACGACCGAGAAACATTAGTAACGAAGATATGTACTTGTGCCTAGAAGAAGACTTAGGTCCTATTTGAGTCCTATTTTAATCCTTTCATTGTGTGAACTATCTTTGCTTAGCATGTTGAATTTAATATGCGTTCTCACTAGGAAAAAACTCGGACGTGACCACGATTTAGGGTATCTGGACGAAAATATCGACATATAAAAATGTATGTCGTGAGTTTCCGTATCATAATTGAAATGACTTCACCCTGCCAAGGCTACTTGCCTTTAAACTTTAAAATGTTTAATACTAAGTAAAATTAATAAAAAAAAAAACAGATCACACACCATAGTAGTACAATGTTTCGTAAGATTCGTGTAGGGCTCAATCACTATCATAACAATTTTGCTCTGAAGCAGGCTACTTCACGCATATTTATGTTTCAGTAAGATGTTAAGGTAAACATATGACACTTTTGAACATGGATTTGGGTCGGTTGTATTACAAATAAATTAGGCACATTCATTTATAATATGTACATAAAAATAGTCAAAGCTTTGTTTCCTACCGTACTATGACTATCCATAACTAACCCACTTTTCCTAAACCATGAGAACACGGAATGGGAAGTTTCCTAAATAATAATTATATCCATAATATAAGTAGATGTCAAGCTTCACCTGAGGTTATCTCTTCAGTGGTTTCCACTTGGTATGTGCACAGACAGACAATCAGTCACTCCAAAAACATGTCACATTGAAATTGTCAAGAAATATTTAATGGACATCTTTGGTTACAGTACAGTTTAAATATAAATTCATATTGTATAGATGAAGTCTTGATATTTGAGTGTAGACATGTTCTGTATTTTCACAAATCTAGTTATAAACATAAAAAGTACAATCTTGTTACTAAAACCATGGACGTAGAAATATTGTATTCGCCAATTAATTGTACATAAGTCAAATAACAGGTTAAAAAGTACATTGGTCTGTATTGTATATTCATTGTTTATAAATATTATATTGTTAAAAAAGTGATCTCTGTAATGTAAATATACTGGACAGAACAATATACTCTTTCAGTTGTCAGTTTTAAAATCCTTGGAATCGATGCGACACCAGCGCCACGTAGTGGAGCGGAAGGAACTAAATTGTTGTATACTTAGTTCATACAGTGATTAAAATCATATTTACTTATTTTAAAATACGTAAAAGGTTTAATTATGATTGAAACACCAACCTATAACTTTTAAATTTAGCCGAAAGCCAAATTGACGAAAGTTGGTTAAAGTCAAGTTAACAGTCACAGACCAAAAATAACGTGCTTACAGTTCCTTAATTATATCATAGTAAATATTATTCGTATATATTTAAAATCATGCTTTTTATATCATCTCTGTGATAAATTGTGTACCATTTAATTTCATTAGTACAAAATAATGTAATCGGAAATAAAATACGTGTATCGCAAATAAAAATATGCATTAAATTAATATAATTTTACCGTCTAATATAATAACATTATAAACATCAAGATAGATAATTCAAAGTGTGTAAGTATCTGTCATACATTTTGATCGTCCCCATATTAATAATTCTACATGTGCACGTCTATGTGTGATTCGAATTATCGATATCAATGATCGATTGAACCGATGTTGAACACGTTCCAATATCCCATAAAAATCAGTATGGCGTACACAAACTTCGTACTTAATATCTCGTAAAAGTCGATGAAAATATTCAAATTGATATATTTGCATCAAAATTACTTAACATTAACATATTATGTAATAAATTGGTGGAAATATTGTATTTAATGCATTTTAGTTTTGAGATTTGTTGTTGTTAGAATAGGAATTATTTTTACA
>DWPT01002847.1:0-15418 GCA_018251895.1 Agathymus mariae mariae | reverse complement strand
AATAGGTGCCGAACGACCTTGGTGTCGGTTCTGTCTCATGTCAACACGCACTACAACACCACAACAAAGACTCCATACCAATTATTAGGGGCAGGGGTTAAATTTTAAAATAAAATATGGCTCCCGAATCTCTACATTTCTTTATTATGTTATCAAACAACGTTTATGGTATTATGTTAATTTGTAAACGTGAGTCCATGTTGACCGCACACCGCGATTTACTTAAATTTACTAATAAACTGTATTACTTTTTAAATTCCAGTTATTAAATTTGGTTAGGAACAATAAATACTTTCAAGATAAAAATGTGGAAGGTTCGTAACAATATAATTGAATACCTACTAAATGTATCTACTTACACACGCAAATCAATGCGTTATCTTACTATACTTACCCATATTTTTATTCCCAATCATACCCGTACTATTATTACCTTTCATTATTCTGTAGTAACTAGAACACACCTTTAAAATATATCTTATTTTGATAGTAAATAAAATACTGCTTGATTTTCTGCTTTCAATACTATATAAATCGTTGTATTAAATTTCTATTATTACCAATCGCCGCGGTGCCAGTTTTACATTTTCGCGCCAAATGACTAAAGAACACAGATGTCAAAATGTCACAGACTAACGCCACAGTTTAGCTAATTACAGGGCGGTGTTTGGGAGCCGTCGAATTTGACGCCTGTAATGGCTCCTTGGGTGGTTTATGTTCTGATAGTAGCTAATATTAAAAATTGATGAAAGGATGTGGAAGAAATTCAACAAAGTTAAGGACTTCCTGGAGATTGAAATGTTAGTTAAACATTGTTAGTTCCTCCAAGAAAATTCAATGTGGAGATAAAAACAAAATTTTCTGTATAAGCTAATAACATTCTTAATGTGAGATGTCGTTTTGATTCACGCATTATTTAAAAAAAGCATAAAAATCAAATAAATACATTCAACGACATGGTCATAAAATGAAACGTTAATGATAATAGTGATAAAACGTATATTTTCCAGTTTCTTCATCACCCATGGAGAGCCATCACACTTAACACATTGGCCTTGAGGATTAAGAAGGAGGCCGGAAACCCGCTCATTACCGGCCTTCGACATTGCATTTTTGAAGGTGAGTCGTAACCAGCAACATGAATGAACAATGAATTTCCCTGAGCAGTGCAGAGCCCAGCAGCCTCCAGTAGAAGGCACCAGGATAGGAGAATCCACGTTTAGAGAAATTGGCTTGGACTTAAAAAGGTGTAACTTAACACTCTTTGATTTTTAGGCTTTTTTATGAACAGATAGAGTAGTTTAAAAAAACTGTTATATGTGAACCTTGGCCTTGAGGTTACCGAAGCGAAGCGAGTGTCTAAAGTATAGACCGCTAAATAAAGTTTAATAGAGTACAATGACTAATGAAATTGTTTATTTAACGAGTTTCTGTAGTTGTCACCACACATTTTAATCCTTTAAGGACGTACTCAGACCAACTTAATTCAATTAAATTAAAGGATATAGATATCGCGTTATAAATAATGTTTTACCGGATTCAAATACGGTTACGGGTATGAAATTATTTCGGATTATCAGAATGTTTTGGATAGTTTCAGTTATAGATATTAGATGATTGAGAAATTGGAAAAAAAGTCTATATTTTATTTACAAGGCAAGGGTTTGAATTTTCTCTTGGTATTTGACCACGGAACAAAACAATTTGGTAGTTATTTCGGAAAGATTTATATTTTTAATGTCCGATAGTTTATATAACGGTTGAGGAGCTCCATGACATTCCTGATTCTGTACAATCAACCGTGAAACGTGACATTTTATTGACAAGTTGGAATGGTAATTAAAGCGTGGACCCAGTGTTTCCTTGTTCGCAATGCGATGGCGTTTGTCGGTGTAGTCGTTTTTGTATGGGCGACGGCAGCAATTAACACAACACACTAACAAGAAAACTTTGTAGAAAGGAAAAATATAATCAACAGATACTAATAATAAAATAGTAATGGTCTAATCTGTATTTCCACTAGTTTCGGAAATGTTTATGGAGGTTATTACTTAGTGTTATTACTTAGTCATCGTTACCGCGTTAATAACATATTTTTTTTGTAACTTTTAACTGTCTCTCTGTTGGAGCTCTGAGCAAAGATAATTCTAGGCAAATATGACTTTGAATCAATCATCGATCATTTCGCCGTGACCGTGATCGATGTCATTGGGTCGAATTATCAGTAAAAAGCTCAGAAATCATGAGTACCGGTTGTAGTCAAATTAACTTATATACTTACATACTCTAGGATAGGTAATTTTCGTCCCGGTAAATGGTTCCCGTGGCATTTTTCAAAGGAAAAAGCAGATTACAAGTAATGTATGAAGGGGCTCAAATATATAATAATCTTCCAAGACAAAAGAAGAAGCGTAAATGTACGAACATACCTAAAAACAATTAAATCACTTTTAATATCCAGTTAAAGCAGCCATCAGTATTCTATTGTACTAAATTATATATAAATTTGTATTACATTTTCACCGACATGTAAAATATTGTTAAGTGTAGCGTAAAAACGTCTTTAAAATTTCTTATTCCTTAAAACAAAACATTTCTTTGAACACTCATTCGAAGTATGAAACGCACACGTTCAGCACGGTGTGCTGTTACCACAATTTTTATAATATCACTCCATCGTAATCGCATTCCTCACTTCCTGCACAAAAGGAAATCTCTTACGCAATACAATAAAACTGCACTTGACCGTTCAAGTAGCCAGCCCGCGTCCGCACGAGGCGCGCGCGCAGGCGGGCTAGCGAATAGTATATATCTCGAAGACGTAGCGAACAAACGTATCGATAATGTACGTGATTGTTCTCATATGCATAAATATATTGTACTATAGTCAAATCCCTATTAATGTTATTTATTAAATTATACATCACATTTTTTTCAAGTAGGTACCGTGGTTCCAGAGCCATCCACATACACACAACCTTCCAAATTCGCACACTCTCTTTATAATATCAAACAACAATTAATAATTAAAATATTAAAGGACTCGAATTCCAATATATTATATTACTCGTATAATCGGATCTGTAATTTTGGTGATGACGCCTCAGATGTTGTCATCCCGAGCGACAACACTTGTTCGTTTCGTTTGCGCCATCGTCGACGTCCTCTCGGACCGATCATAATACGGTGACAACGCAATCTGCGCAATTTCAAAAGAATGCTATGAAGTACAATCTTCAAATTGCTCTACAGTTATTGTGTACCGTGGGGCTACCGTACGAAGTCTTTGATTAATACGTTTTATATATAACTCCAGTAAGGTATTTTTAGGACTTTTCTGACAACAAAGATATTTGTTGTTCGAAAATTTGTTAGTTGTAGCTTAGGTATTCCGAATATTGATTGCACACAATGCACGCACACACGCGCACACATGCAGACGCGCACACAGAGCACGAACACACGACGTGCACTCTTTTACCGGGGACCTTTTAATGGAACACTTCAAACCACTACCAACTAGAGTCAACAATATCAAAAATTTCCATTTAAAAACGTTACAACATTTTTTTTTATAAAAACACCGGTTGTAACCGCATAAAATCGGTTTTAACCGCACCGGTCTCCCCTATTCGTCTTGCGTGTAAATCGTATGTGTGTGTTATCAATAATTTTGCCGGTAGCCGGCTAATTTGAATTAGCTGAGTAAGTATTGGGCAAAATCTGTGAATTTGCCAACAAGTGACCGGGGATCTGTAAAGACGACCGGACCACCTCGGTAAGATGTGTCGCGCGGAATCACGAACACAAACGGCGTGTATGGATGTGACCATTGCGACAGCTACAATGATAACTACCTAAGAAAAATACACCATTAACACACCTACTGCTGTTGGGCTCGTGTGATGCGAGAGATAGTTGGACTCAAGGTGTTGGTCTGTCTCGTTGTACTTTGTTCTATGATAAATAAACAACTTTGTATTATAATACATATTATGCTTAAACTTGTTATCTACCGAACCGTTAGAATGTACATCAAATTTATGATTAGAAATGAAATTTTATGTTTATTATAAACTTTGTTACAGGAAGCTGTAATTTGAAATGATTTAAAGAACATTAAAAATTCATTAAAAAATAATATAGATATTTTTAATAAAAAACATCGAGAAATATAGTAATGGCACAAATTTTAATAAGGCAATTAAAAATTTTGAAAGTAATAGGCAACAAAAAAGCCTATAAATATATTATGTATTTTACAAATCCTTTTTTTCTTCTTAAAATTTTGGGTAACATCTAAGTATATACTACTACGTATACTCATAAAAAAACGGTTCAAATTCAATAATGGACATCAAGTATACAAATTTATATTGTCATTTTAAATATTAGAATAGTGTAGGTAGGTAATTTAACTAATCGCATGTTCTTATTGTCCAAATAGTTACATGCACTCAACGAGGACACCAAATAATATTCAGTGATTAGTGATTGAGTTAATAGTTGTTACTTACCAGTAGTACATTTAAAAACCTAGGTATGTAGCCGTTTCAAAAACGCCGCATCCAAAACAGCAGCCTCGTTGCATGTAAATAAGGCCACCTACGTGTGCGTGTTGAATTTCACCCGGCGTGGACCAGTGAGAACTGTATCGCGGGTTCGATTCCCCGGCAGTGTCGTATGGACACAGGTTTAGAGAAATGTTGCTGAGCACGGCTCCGTGCCGATGTGCGTGCGAAGTACGTTACAGTATACTCAAAACGATGATGATTTTCCAATTCATTGGAAACCACTGAGCGATATTACAATGGGCTGAAATAGCAATGACAATAAATATTACGAACTCGAATAATATGTTAGGGCATTAATTATGGATGTCAAAGATTTTAAATTTGATGACGGTGATTTGATGTCAAAAATTTTATATTTTAATTTTTATTCATGACAAACATACAACATGACATGACAAACATACTTCAAAACTATGGTAGTCTAGTAGTTATATCGTCGATCTCCCGTGCGGAGTCCTAGATTCCAATCCTGCGTGAATGTTTAATTTCAGTATTATGTGCGTTTTGGGTGCTAATTATCTATCTTGGTGGTCAACCTGATACACGAGTGATTGATATAATTATCACAGTATGTAGGCTTTGTAACGGTTGCCCCGTTAAACTCCCTAGGTTCAACATCTTAAGAGAACCGACTCAAACATGTTTGCACTTGTATTTATAGGTTAAATCATGCTGCCAGTAAAAGTGAAAGTATCGCAAGTGGTAGGTACATACACAATTGACACGTCACGTATGTCCAAAGACGTTAAACCAAACATTAATATCGCGCAAACGGTGACCACGGGTGTGAGTTAAGTCTTAGCATTTAAGTCTCCATGATAAAGAACCTACGCCACAAAATGACATATCCTAAATGAGAAAAAGTAGTCGAAAAGTATTTATGAAGAATGTTTATTAAATTACATTTCCATAAAATTAACTACCGTTTCTAATTAGGTTTTGTAACCATCTTCCTGCCTCGAGTATAATGAAAGTTATGCGGTACTGGTCGCTTTAGAATGAACAAGTATTATTATTTTATACTACGGTAAAATCTGGTGAGTATAATGCCGTCATTAATTCACTTTGAAGTACTTTGGTGGTAGCTACACAGAACCTACCTACTGTATTTCCATTGGCTAACTGTTTCTACTTAGAAACACGTAGAAAATAAGCTGTATAATATACTTGAAAATTTCTTGATTACGGCGCATTGGGAAATTATTTAAATTTTACCTTAATAATAATTGTTTTCAGTGCTTCCTACGGAAAAGTGAAACGAATTTATATTAGAAGATTTCTATGTATTTTTCCCATCCTCGTCAATTTTCAAGAAGAGATACAGAAATTATTTATTTTGATAAACTAAATTCATATAAAAATATCCCTATTTACGTACCTATTTGGTAACAGTTAATTATTGCAAAACTACAAAAGTTGAAAAGCAGGTTGGCGCTGGAGTCAAACGAATCGTACCTAACAATACCGTAGTATACGTACCGCCTGAGGGAGGAAATAATTAATGATGATTGGCCTCAAATTACCCTCTCGAAGCCTATATCCATCCTTTTCAAACACGCTCGAAAAGCCTCTCTCATTTCGCTCTAGCATTCCGGGAATATATATAAGGAAAACAGGTAAACGGGACTGACAGACCCCTTCGGGAGACCGACGCGATCACACCTGTACACTGTATAACGCGATCGAAATGACGGCCGAAACTTACGGACATCGTCTGCTCTACTCCGAGAGGGACATCTTTTCCACTGACGTCATGCTGGAGTACGCCACCGAGGACTGCTATCTCTCGTGGCCACGGTCTCCGGATTCGGGACGGGCCAGCCTCGAGCCCGCCTCCTCCATGGACGGCAGCTCCCAGGAGTCGCCGACTCATATCGCCTACAGAGGACTACCGAACGATCTGGTACTCGAAGACAGCGTTGAGGACGCCGAGTTGGAAGGCTCCGGCAAGAGAAGAGGAAGAGCAACCAGTGCAGCGGTTCTACGGAGACGGCGTCTGGCAGCAAACGCGAGGGAGAGACGACGGATGCAGAACTTAAACAAGGCCTTCGACAGACTCCGAGGTCACCTGCCCTCGCTGGGTGCCGATCGCCAACTGTCCAAGTACGAGACGCTCCAAATGGCGCAAACCTATATCGCTGCTTTGTACGAGTTATTACAGTAGATGGTGGTACGTTTTATTCAGTGTTCATATTAAGTTAGAAAAAATATTAGCCACGTTTCAAATAGTATTTAAATTTCGAACGTTCCATTACCTGCCAATTAAATTTCTCTTTTTGAAATTTAAAAGTAATATTGCCAAATTTTATCTGTTTAGAAATTTAGAATGTAGAACTTACAGGGATATTTATTATCTGTTAGTAGTACCAGAATACTCTGCGTGTTACCATGAAGGTTTATTAATTTAATCGTTTTTTAGTATCTTCGCGGTCACAGCGATTAACCTGATCGGTTTCGTGTTGCAGTGTCGAATTACTTTAAAAGTTTACGCTTATTTATTTTAAGTTTTGTACTTACCCACCAGTTTGTTAGGTTTTAAGCGCATTTTATGTAATCCGTCCTACCGATTTACTTGGTAAAATATTTATTTGCGTGGTTCGTATGCGTTCTTCGTACTCGAGCATTAGTGTTTAAAAGTTTTTGTATGTGGAATATTTTATAATTATAATGTAAATTTAGTTGTAAGTTTTGCCAACATCTTGCCAACAAAGTATTAGCAACGAGAATCCTGTAGCTATAAGTTAGGTATATAGATCCAGTATTATATAAATTATTGTTCATGTCAACTATCACATAGTAGATTGTTTGTAAATATACGAATTCTGTTTGAAATCAATATCGTTTTCTTCCACTCCCTCCCAACACAGACATATTCTTTTAACACAGCAATATCTTACAACAAATACCTACACCTCGAGAACAGACCTTATCGGTCACATGAATGTCTGCTTCGGATGGGAATCGAACCCGAAAGGCTCGGGAGGCAAGGTAAGTAACATAGTGTGAATAGAGGTGTCAACAAATAGTCATGTTGTACATCCTGTTTTAAATGGTTAGTATAGAACATTAAACGTACTATAGTGTTATTTCAAGTCGATCTTCGGTGTGACTCATGAAGCGAGGGGTGGATTGTTTCATTTGTAATCATTGTTGGCCCTAACGCCCTTTTATCTACCGACAGGCTCTCCGTCTAGTATCAACTGTGAAACGTTTCTCTAGCTACATGTTTCGGTGGAAATGTCGGAATCTTTAATTAAGGGGTTCCAATTTTACCGTGCCGCCTTAGGTGATGCTTTTGGTGCTACGGATGCACATGAACGACGGTGACAATAAAGTAGGTAACCCTTGTGCCGATCTGTCGGTTATTTACATAAAATAATCAAAATATTTAACTAAATAAAACCGACTTCAATTTGGAAAAACTTATTTCTTTGTTTCATGTTCCGTTGTTACGCTTAAAGACAGTATTTTTTCTTCAAATTTCAGCGGGATTAAACGGGAAGTATACCTCTCAGCGAACTAAGGAATTTTCCAAATCGGTTAATAGATAACGAAATTTTGAGGTAAAAAAAATAAAACAACCCAATTAAGAAACTCCTCCTTTTTTGAACAGACATATATATTCCTTTATCTATCATTAAAAAATCGCATAAATAATATATTTTCAGATTGCCATGTTGACAGACATACAGAGATTTAGTTTTATAATATGGAATGATAAATGATAAAAAAGTAAATTTTACATTAACAATAACTTACTGTAATAATTTTATATTGCAATATGAAGGATTTTACTTGCCAGCAGCAATCATTAAAAGTAGCAAAAATAAATCTGTGATCGACTTCAAGAATAGTTTACAGTGTTAGTTGATCCTTCCATCGATGATAAGTCATCCTTTGCTGCTGGTGATCAGTGCTGTGTTCAACACGACCGTGGCAATGCTCTTAGACGCCTGCTTCTAAGGTTGCTGGACTCTACAACACAGCTAGACCGGACGATACTAATGTAAGCTTTTTGAGATTTTTACCTTCGTCAGTTATTATACGCTTGTGAAGATTAAACGTAAAAAGTTATAAGATTATTCTGATTGCAATGTTGAAGTGCCAGTTAATTATAGGGTTTACTGCTTCCTTCTTCTGCGGCGACGCGTATGCGACGCTCTGGTTGAAAGAATCACATGAGCGATGACTATTTAGCACCTCGTGACCTCTCTGCTCGTTCACTGACTATCATTACAAAAGTATGTCATCGTGCTATGCTGACTTACAGCTGGTTCCAGTAACCTATTGGCCCCTTATTGCTGTTTAACGGTCAGTTTTTTTTTATCGCTGGTAAGCAATAGTTCCTCGGAGCGGCAGACCAGTTTTATAATCAGAATGTAATTATCTTTTGTAACGTTGGTGGCGTAACATAGATGACGACTTCTTTTGAGTCATTCATTATTGTTCTTTAATAGTTTTAAAATCACATAATTATGTGCCTATGAACTGTAAACAAATTAAAAAATTTACGTCCTGTCGAAGAACACCGGCGGCCATGTGAACCGCGTGAGCATTGTCATATAATAGTGGCTGCAGGTGAGTTGATGAATGAGTGAGAATTGCACCGGCATTGTTAGAAAAGAGTTGCACATACGCTGTGTAAGTACATTAATAAGCTTGTTATTGAAACGTAATACTGGCTGTTAGCCAAGTATAATCCATGATCTTGTGGTATCTGTATATCAAAAATAAAAAAACACTAACATTATTTCACGTTCACCAATATTGGAAAAATCGTTTCTGTATCTGTAAACTCATCTAGGTATATATTCGTACAATCCCTACAGTGGCCACAGAAATAGGGCGAGGACGTCAGCCATCGTCCGTCAGAGCGACAGAACAATCAGTCAGGGGCATGCAAATGTGGCAGATGTCCAGCTATCGGCGAAACCACCTTCCCACCTTTAACAACAGTTACACGAAATATATTGAACTTTATCCCGTTCTGATAAAGTACACGAATATCAAACCGGGCGCACATGTTCTTGGGTGCGAGATATCTTGATACTGGAACTATGTCCGGTAGGAAACCTATATTTTTTCACGTCTAAATCCTGGATTGTGTAACGATTTTATTATCAGCGCCATTTCCAGCTGGTGGGTAATCGGGTCGGATCGATCTATTTAAATAATGGAATGAGTATCAGGGTGTATTTTTAACTAGAGTAAAGCCTCTACACCTTTAAGTACTTTTGTGGAAATTGAGTTGGATTCAGGATTAAGATTAGGTGGTCGTGAATTATATATGGTATTAAGAAATTATACTAGATAACCACATACTACAATAAAACCTCACACAAAAACATTTATTCAAGGCCCGACACATAAGAAATATTGTTTATCTTGCAGGTGACATTAGTATAGAAATGAGACTTTACAATAGATTAAAACCTTAAAACAAATACTCTGTTTCATATATATCTTCCTGGGCCGAAAACTAAGCTGAGACCATTTCAAAAGGCAAGGTTGTTAACGAGTGGACACATTAACTACAGCAGTCTATTATATAGTAAATAGTATCTAGTATTTAATACTGTTATCTATTAGTATACATCTATACTAATAGATCTAGTATCTATACTAATGGATAACAGTACTAAGATACCAATCAGTCAAGTGTATATTTTGTATGTGAGACCTCTCCAATGGAGGGGGCGTCTCTTCTCCACTGCGTTAATCAATTCAACTGTATTAAAACTCTGAAAAGGTTTTTACAATTATAGCAGAATTAATCCTTATGGTTTTTCTATTGATAACATCATGCCCAGCGCCCAGCGGTTCAAATGTTAGATTTACGTTTCGTATACCGTGATGAACAATTCTGAGGAAAGCTGCATACTTGAGATTTCTCTTTAATGTTTTAAAATGAGTCTGTTGTCTCCCAGACCGCCCTAGACGAGCGTTCGATTGTAGTATTTACACTTTACATTTACCTTCTCCTGTTGAAGCAACGAGTCCAGCTGTGGGATTCCATCACTCTTTAGTTACAAGCGCTATAGTATCTACGAAAATTCCCATAAAAATATCAAGTCATGCAAAAACGTGGCGGTATCGTATCCAAAAATGGGAATGACATTCGTAATAACAACGTATCACATTCGCTAAAGAGCAAAGAATCGCGTATGACTCATCGATTTTGACAGCTTGTCAAATCTGACAGCAGACAGCTCGGCATTAAGATGTAACGTGGACGTCGGACGTAGTGCGGAACCCGTGATTATGTTAACACATTTTGCGTTTTAATTATACACCGCTTAGGGAATATGTGAGGTGTTAATTATTTCCATTTTTTATTGATAAGGGGTGAATGATACTTTAATCTAGAAACTTCTCTAAGGGTGAAATTATAACAAAAATATAAAAAACCAATTATGATAATCCATGAGCGTAGTTTTTAAATTAAACCATATTTAATGCCAAGTTATGTTATCCATATATTCTTAAGAATGTTTGTCTATCTTTCACAAACAGCTCTTGTTCTTGGTACACACAACAGCAGAACAGATGAAGCAATGACGAGCAATCCCAACTATTGAAGCTGAGCTCTGTACCACTGAGTTTAATCCTACGACGCGTTGTAGTAGAGTTCTTTACCTGCAAGATATATTGCAGTCAATATATAGATGATACCTTTGGTATAACGATCCATCATTGGCAGCGAAGGCTACTCGTTATAAGGTGATCTGTCTACTCATTAGTCAACTGATATGTACTTTTTATAAAGAAGACGAGTGTTGGTTAGAATGCCTAAGTATTTTATTCAGCTTCCACAAACACTTCAAATTACTTCCACATTCGGGCCCCACAACAAAGCAAGTTAGATAACGTAAAGTAACCAATACAAACGATTCAACAATTCGACCGATACTACTACAAATATCACAATACGACAATAAGTACACAATGAAAGGCGTATGTCTATGAGAGCCGATTGGTTGAGCGCAAGCCAATCGCGGGCCAGCGCATAGCGCACGCGGCACTTGTCACGTACATAGATTAGTTACAGGAAATGTAGAGGGTCACTTGTGAATGTACTCTGAGCAGAGATGTGTTTGATCCAGGTTCCCTTCGTATTAAAGTCGATTGAAATGTTATCTTATATGCATTATAGTCGTTGGTAGTTGAGAAATTACTTATAAAAAATGGTAGATATGTTGTGCGTCTGTGAAAATTCAGTTATAATTCAATACAAATAATAATAATGACTTGTTACTGCTGCCGGTCAATTTATCTGTCCTATCAATAACATTCCATGGGGTTAGTAACAAATAAATAATTGTTCGCTTGCCTAGCTAGCAATACTAATAGCAATTTAAAATGGGTTGATGTCATAGTTATTGAGGAACTTAGTAACACATTACAATTATTTTGGATATATGTCTGAATTATACATTATTATTACGTTTAAACTCAATCAGATCTATTGCTAAATACTTCTTACGATTGACGTAATACGTATCGCGACAACTCAACGCCTCTACTGCACCTGTACGAAATGAAAAGTTGTTTCGAGACGGATTCAGCAGGTGTAGTGTTTGTACTGTCGAACCTGGAATCATACAAAGGTTCTAGCAATTGGCAACAACTTCTCTCAATAGTTGCGCGTTGACAATAGTTCCTTCATCTCACCTTCTACCTACCATTTCATTTTTCAAATCCTATTCATAAGCTTAATTAATTACCATTCGTTGCTGGTTTACAGTGAAAACCTGGTTAAGTTATGATTATATATGCTTCAACATTTCTTCACTGCTTCAACGCAATCATAGTGATATTGAAATATGAGTGTAATAATAAAATCAAATCCAGATATCTTTTTTACTTTCCGATTGTTATGATTTATAAGTAAAAAATGTAAAAGAAGACAAAAATAAATAACATTACAAAGTATATGACAAATCAAAAAAACGAGCCGCTTAAAAAACCTAACTTAAACATATAAACATGCAGTTGAAAGAGTGAGAATTAGCGAGTCGAATTCATTTGGCACGATCGCATCGGACAATTACTCGCGAAGGTCGATGCGAAATTAAACTTAATCGGGTTCACGGGTTCGTACGAATGGACGAACGGATATGTCGCAATTACCCTGTCGGCTGGAGCAAGTGAAACTTCAAGTTAGATTGGGAATTGTTCGGTAGGTTACTTTTGTTATATCTTTTCGTGAACGCCGGTCTCAAGGTGCCTCGCTTTATTTGCGAAGCGTGGTGGAACTCTGCGTAGAGAGATGCACGAAACGTTGCAGGCAATTTACCTTAAATTGGTCAGAGCTAATGCTTGAGTTTCCCATGGTAAATATCTGATGGATGTTTGTCTTGATCTGCTACACACTGATTGTTTTTCAAAATATCTAGAGGGTAGTTAGGAGTCGGTAATTATTTAAAAAAAAATACGTTATTAGTTGGTAAGTTCTCACTTATTGTAGACTCTCGGCATAGCCTTATCCATTTCGATTTGTGTTTTTTGACAAACCAACAAAATCACCATATATTTCATGGGAACATCTCATAAGAACAAATTTGTGGCAAATTCATATTAAGTCCCTAATAAAAACCAAAATCTGTGAATGAACTAATACCTATAACTACTACTAGGAGTATTGAGCACCTAAAGTTACAGCTCCTACAGTTTGAAAGTCATTTAAAACTTTAATAATATCATCGGACTTACACCCATTCAGTAGTCGAAATGAAATATGACATCATTATTAGAATTAATTTCTTAGACGGAAGGGGTGGAGCCAGGGTTTCATTAAAAGAAACAAAGTAAAAAGTATATTTTGGCCAGAAGATTCCGCTTTTTAGTTTACCAATTAGCGCTAGCAAAAACAAATGAATAATGTGATTCAAATTGAAACCACTCTATTAGAAGGAAGACTTATTTCCTTAATCGGATTGTTTTTAATGAATTATTTAACAAACGAAGGGGAGGATTAAGGAGCCATTAATAAAGGTATAACTTAGATTAAGTCTGTGAATCTAACTTCGATTTCGGGCCTGGTTTGAAATGAAATACCTTCACTTCGATTATTTATTTATATTTATTGTAAAAAAAACCTTTAAATGTTAGTGGGCGATATTATTGTCTCATGGTTTTCTCTATCAGTATACGTAGGTGTCTGGTGATAAATGGAACGTAAAATGCAATATTGTAAGGTTAAACTTGAATTTAATATTTTCATAGAAAATATATTAAATAATTAATATTATTTATCATACATATATATTTAGCTGACAGTAATTTTCTTAAACATATAGGTATAGATAAAGGTAGACGTAGACTGCATGCAACAAATAGGTGAATAGGTAGGTAAATAATAATTCAATAAAATTGACTCTAATTAAGTTAACGTTACTTATCTTAAAAATGTAACGTCCCTTTTATTTATTAAATACAATCACAATTTGAATAATATCTTACTTAAATAATGAGCATTTGGTTAAAATTAAATTTCATTACATCAAAACTAGACATTAAAAATTGAAGGGAAAAAAATACAATAAATAAATAATATTATCGCACCGTTGAAGCTTGCCCAGTTTTCGATTGTTATAAGTCATGAAAACATCTTTTTCTTATACGAGTCATCATCCATCTCATCCTCCAATAGTCTATTTCAATCATCTAGCTCATCACCACATTGTTTCGAGAATAGATCTCGTTCAACAACTATAAGTCCAATGTCGGTTGATGTTAATCAAGAGGCAAAAGCTTCGGCTTCCACCTTGCTTCCACTATCGGCACCCCAATGAAACCGACGAATCCAAAGCTGGTAAAGCTCGTGTGCGCATGAAGTGAGATAAGGAAATAAATATTTTCATAATGCGCACATATTACTTAGTAACCAAGTAACGTCTCAGAATAAAGGATGTCAGACCAAAGAAGAGTCATAGGTAATGTCAAATACAATATTGTAGCATTAAATATAATTTTAATTGAATCAGTGAATTAGGATATTACAATAAAATCACCTGAGTTATAAATTAACTTTCCTCTGAATTTGTCAATATTTGTGGATAAAATATCAATATCTTTCGTTTATGCAACATTATTAAACAATCTTACAATTCTATTTATTTAGTATTTAGGGTATTTAGGTCCTATTTAGATTAACACGTGGTTTGAGAAAATAAGTTATGATAACTAGAGGCACTTGGTTCATATAATTATGGTGAAAAAAATAACGTTCATCTAACAAAACGTTAAAATATATTCAAAATCAGCTGTCAACGCTTCATACAAATCGCCACGTCCATTATCAATGAAAACATCTATGAAAACGTAGCGTAAAGAAATTTATCGCATTTAAAACGAGCATAAAAATTATCTCGATACAAATCTCCTTCGTGAGTCCAAGTGAAACAAACAATAAAACATAAGAAGCTCCTTGATAGAGAAGGATGACGCAATACAAGTGAAAGAGAGGGTACGATAAAGTTCTTCCGGTTGCGCCGGTGCAGGTGACACGAAATTTATTCCGAATTTGAAAACCGAAGTATATTTTATTCGAAATGATTCAAACGGCTTTTTAAATATGGACATCTTTTATACTGCGGCTGCGGTTGACATTTTTATATTTGTCGTCGATAAAATGGCGGCACAAAAACACATGATTTATACGAAAATAATACGCTGACTATCCGCAGGCGCGGGACCACGCCACAGATAAACAGACACATGATTGGGTACCAAACATTATACATATACACATGACATATTCTCAAACATAATTAGAGATGCTCCAAACATTTTTAACGAGACAAAACAGATTGACCTAGCATGAATAAATTTATAAATTGGTT
>DWPT01002846.1:0-15418 GCA_018251895.1 Agathymus mariae mariae | reverse complement strand
CATGGGCGACGGTGACCACTTACCATCAGGTGGCTCGTCTGCTCGTTTGTCGGCTATTTGTAATATATAAAAAAAAAAGTATGGACATTTTATTAAGAGAGCAGTAAATAGTGTTAGCTGCCCGGCTGCAGCTATTAAAATAAAATAATGTGTTTCTAATTCATAGAAGTAATATAAAGTTATTCATAAAACATGCTGTTTCTAAACGTTAGCCTTAAAACAAAACCCATAGCCTTTCTTTCGACAGATAAGATCGCTATTAGTCTGATCTTTAGGGGTGTCTGATTTCTGGATAAAAGTGCTGACATTTGGATAGGCTTTTGATGAATTAAGCTGATTCAAGACATGATTACAACCCATTTACGAGGGTTTCCTCAAATATGAGGATGTTTAAAGGTTTGAAATGAAATGAAATAATTATAGTTGGTTTTTACAAACACTATTCGAACGTACAACAATGCCGTAGCTTCAACAAATCCCTACCTACTTTATTCTACTGTTCTGTTTATTGTAAATTAAGGTAACTTTTTGTTTTCGAGGGGGAAACATTCACAAGATAGAAGCGATGTTGGGTTATGTGGGATTTTACAGCACTAAAACCTTCCTCGGCGCTATGTAGAGGACATCGAGATCTCCATAGGAACGCAACAAATTGCTATATTTCCGTCATTTTGATATAGCAATCTTCGGTTAATGTGCTCTCCCATGCACTAAATCACTCGAGATCCTTACCGCTTGCGGTTAATTGGCCCATTTGAATAATAGCCGAAATTCTCGTTAGATGTTAGATCACGATCCCTTGTGGGCCTGAAATCTTATAAATAAGTTAGTTAATTTTGAGGTCCGTAGGTATTGCATTGTACAGCATACTCTATTAATAGTTTCCTGCAAACTTTGTTTTCCTTTATAATGCCGTGTTCGCAGTACATAGGTAAGTAAGAAGAGTTGCTGTTCCAAAAAAATAAAAAAAAAACTCGTCATAGTTGTCTTTGGTCCATTGAGTACCTGGTCACACCTTCACTTTCTGTTTTGGACTCGATCTCTTGTCATAATGTTTATAGGATAAACGTTGGCAAGCACAGATTGACTTATTTTACACACCGTTGAGAACATACGGTGAACGATTTCAGATATTTAGGTTTATATGTATATGTTTTCCGTTAGTAAAGTGATTATCAATTTCTAATTATTATTGTAAAAAAATATCGAAACTGACCTTTTGAGTGGGACTGATATTTCGACCACTTGGCTAATCACTAAGTACTACAATCTGGATACCTAATATATGACAAGTAATATGGGTAATTTTAAAATTATTCTTTTTGAAATTTCACTGAACCAGAAACATTGGACATCCCTTATCACGCACCCTTATGCATGATATCTGCTATTTTTAAAACCAACTAGACTATGGGCTACTAAAATAAAAGACAGGAATATCTCAATGAATTCAGTACGCACCTCTATTTGTCTAGGTTCTGGAATACTAATAAATAATAATTAATAGTAAGGATACCCACGTACTTTAACTTTCATAATGTTTTATTAGGTGAGAATACACTGGTGTATGGAAAGTCTTGATTCCTCATATTGTAACAGGAAACTTGAGCCCAGGAATGGAATAATTATAGAACACTGCACGAAAATGCTTAGATACTCAATTAATTTAAGTGAAGATATCAAATTCTTGTCTAATCACTGCCGACGAGTGCCGTTATTGTAACCAACGTCTTACAGGTTTGAAAGGATTCAATAAATAAACCCATTAATTGACTTACCAACACTGCTAGCGCATCTCTTTCCTAGGGGGGTCGCGTCCGAAGTCGGTTTAAAGGCTGTATGGTCAAAACCAACCTCGGATGGTGTTTAGTGGGTAGGCCTCTAGGTTTTTCGGGAGTCAAACATAACCAGCGCAGCCGGCTGCACTGTTATGCATGAGCATTCACCACCACCCTCCCGCGCATCTCTGGAGGGTAGCCCTATTCTCTTTCTCTGGGCGCAAAAAAAAAACTGCATCCGAATAACGTTAAATAACATGTCAATTACCTCTCGGTTCATTTTTATAAGAAACGTGGTAGCTGTTCAGTTAAGTAAGTAAGTAATATTATCAAAATGCAGTAAAACCGTTAGGATTAAGCTTAATGCTATAGCGTTCAACATCTTGCAAAATAAGGTAATGTCATTGCGACGTCGGTTGATTGGCTCTCAGCGCGATAAGCAGATAAGGTTGACTTGATCATTAGCTCAACGATGGAGGCAGCCTTTATGTAGTAATGCACTCACAGTTACCTGTTATGTAATGGATACTTTGTAAGGTATTTTACGATGATATTAAGTTTGTGGTAGGGTTAAATCTTTGTACGGTGCACCTGGACCTAATTACCACCGCATCTGCTAATTTTACGATTTATCAAGTTGTTCGAGACTTTGTGTTTCGCCAAGAAGGGTTCAAAGGGACTTCAATGATAGATTCCAATGAAATACACTAACTTTTTCTTCTGCGCGCTCTCGTCGGGGATGACTCTTGAAAAAGCACCTCGGAAAGTTGTCGGGTTAATCCGTTTAAACAAAAATGTAACTTCTTAGACGAACAAGAATCATACAATAATAAAGACTTTCCGTTGAATAATATTAAAGGATGCAATGCTTAATGCTTCCTTATACCAGTAACAGACAACAATATAACAACAACAACATAAACAGAAAAGTCGATTTATGATAAATATTAAGTTGCATCCATGCTTTTGGGTATCCATGTCAACATACTTGCTGACTATAGAGTCAGCGCCATCTGTGTCGGCAATTTGGAATTATTGTATCAATGGTTAGTCTTGAAGGTAAAAATTAAAGCCTCAAGTGTAGCAAATCGTCAAAAGATGTCACTTAACTATAATTTTTTAAATGAGTTGTGTACTTACTCAATCACTGAGTTTAGGTAAATAATTATAGTTCAACATTTTATTAAATGTTTTTACATTATAATCACATTATTATGTGTGTACAAAATTGAATTAAAGTACAAAAACAATATACATAAATAATCAAGTGTTGTTTTTTTTTTACTTCAAAATGAGGTGATAAGGTACTAAAATAATTATAATTATGTCAAATATATTGATGAACATACATTTTTATTATTCAGTAAATATTAAATGATTACATTTGCAAGTAGTATCCAAATCATCCAAATCAGCAAACATTGTAAAAAATTGCTACAATTCCAGAAAACAAAAGGAAAATTGTAAGATGAAGGAATTTTGAGGGTGTGATTAAATATTAATTAATATGGTGATAATAAATGTTTTTTTTTATGGTAACAGCCGACAAACGAGCAGACGAGCCACCTGATGGTAAGTGGTCATCATTGCCCATGGACATCAATAAGATCAAAGGTATCACTGATGCATTGTCGGCCAGGAAATGAGAAAATAAGAAAGTACTTGGCTCTCAAGCTCTCAGCCGGAAAACGAGAAGTCGTTTGGCGGCTGACTCAAGCAAGAGGGTGGTAGCTAGCAAGGCAGGCTTCACGGAAAAATAGTAATACCAATAATAATATTAACAACTTAATAATAATATTGATACTATTATCTTAACACAAAGCTCTACCACCAAGCATGCTGGATTTGGTCGCCTATTACGAGACCGTGTTCTGCTAGCATGGGATTGGGAGGAGTATTCTAGGCCACCCCAATACAGCTGAAATGATGCAGATAACATTTACATTTTAATTATAAGTGTTATTAAATATATAACAATTTTTTTAATGATTTTATTAATCTGTACACTATACACACAATACTAAGATTATTGTTTTTACAATATAAATCTAATATCTAGACTTAAATTCACACATGTAAACTTATCGTCTTCTGTAATATCACAGGTTGGGCACACATGTTATATGGACTACAACACTTGTAACCCTACTGTTGTATTAGTGTACCCTTTGGCCCAAGTGTGATATAGTAGAGGCAATAGTAAATGTATTACAAGTGTTAAAATTCCTTGAATATCATGGACAGTGTTTTGTAATTGCCATTTAATAATAAAAATTATCGTGTTCAGAATTCCTTCTAGTCATTGAAATACTCAATAAAATTGTGCATATGGTTTCACTTGACTGATCCTTATAAACAATATACATAATCTTTTTAGACTTCTAGATCACTCTGTTAGTTCTTTGCACATTAGACCTGGGTCTACATAGCCAGTCTAACTATACCTAACTCTATAATAAATACTTATACATATCCTGAAACACATGCCTTTATTTTGTAAATTGAGTAAAAAAATATTTATTTCAAAGCATTTTTCTTTTTATCAAAAGGAGGCTGTTGTTTGTACCTAGCGATTCCCAGAGCAACAAATGCTGAAACAGAAGAAAATGTCAAGTTAACTATTAGAATAATCCTTAATTGCTTCATGTCATTCACACTTTAATTTGCAGGCCTGAATGACTCTGCTTTGTAATATTTACCCACAGACATTGTTTTTATTGTATATTAATATATGAAGTAAAAGTTTCCCATCACTACTTGATTTACCACTTATATCTTGTCCTAAAACATATAATAATGGTGCTATGTGACATTTTAAATGCCACATTTTACATTTTTAATACTGACAAGTCTTTTTGCAGTGAGAGATAAGTATTACTCATATGACTTCGTACCATTATTGCAGTTTTGTCGATCTAGAATGAAGTGACTGATGAAAGATCTAATATCATTGCACAGAAAAAAAAAATGTGAGAAATGTACTGTAGACAAATGCTGTCTAAATGATTAGATGGAACCTAATTTTACAGTGATTTGTTCTGTAACAGAAATACTTATAGTTTTTTATTAGTATCACATTAATCTATTTTAGTTCTTTGAACTTCCTTGAAACTTACTGAGTGAGAGGGTAGACACGACCACTCTGCCTGCTAATGTCTTATTCTTCCAAGCTAGATTAGCGAGATAAGCTCCAATTCCAACCAGACCAGCACTACTAACGATCCGGCAACCTAAACAGTCACGGGACTCGTGAGATTTCTCCTGCACAACTGCTGGCATTTTTTATTTTGTAAAAGAATAAGTTTTTTGTATGAAATAATCCAAATTACTCTTTATTATATTTTTTTATAGATTCAATGAAATGGTAAAATTTCAAACCAAACCATACTCATGTACAATACTATACTAAACAAACTAACTAACATTATCGTATGGTCGGTACTGTGCTGAATGCCCGATTGTCAATAATGACGTATTGACAGTATGAAAAAAGTCAGTCTCAAATTAAATTTAACGTAACTACAACAACAGATTATACAGAGCTATATACGTATAAGTTAAATAAATGTCTATGAGCGCGTTCCACTAAAGGATCACAACGACCACGCTCACGAACATAATTTTTCCCATTCCATTAGATTTGTGGACGTTCGTAGCATAAACCCAAGTGGAACGGGTATTGTGAGGTGTTTTATGCGTTGCATTAAAATTGTAAATTGCGGATTAGAAAGTACATCGAAAACTTAAGAGGTTAGGTTGTAATTTGTATACATTAACCCATCAAGTTTAAAAATTATTGATTAACTTGTTTTAAACTGAAAGAAAATACTATTTTCTTTTAAATATTACAACGTGTGAATTGAAAATATCAATTTCCCAATCATACAACTTTTCAGTCGCCATTTTTAAACTATAAATCGCGCCAAATTTCTCAACGCTCACATCGACCTAGCTCGCGACATGGGGCGTTGAGGGCTCGGCGTGAGCGAAAATAATGACGTTTTCACTTAGACCACAAAGACCGCGATCGTTAAGTGGAACGCTTTTTGGTACGTTTTGGGTGTTCTGAGCATCAAGTGGACCGCAAAGTATATTAACTACTTATATAAAAAATATATATCTCGTTCATCAGAATAAAAGATTAATTTCCTCACGCAAACTTTCATTAATTTTTTTTATATATTTTACTTTGAAGTCTTGCGATTAGTAATGGTAACAAGAAAATAATTGTTTATTTGAGTGCGTTAACTAAATGTATCTACAGAATTTATTATTGTAATCTAATAATAATTTATAATTAAATACCCTCAGTGAGTACTTAAAATTTAAGTTATCTACGGTAACTGTGAATCGAGCCCCAAAAAAAATATTTTCATAATTTCCAAAGCTTAGAAAATTTGTAAAAAATGACATTGTGGGTCAACTAAGGATAGTTAAGTAGTTTGGTAATCTCGTAAGGTTTCATTATGAGTACTTAGTTGATGTTCTACATAATTATGTAAAAATTCGCTAAGTCTTTGCCCTTGTCCAATTCCGCTTGAACTTGTTTGTTAAGAGCTTTTGCTAATAAAAGGCATACAAAATCATTCATTTACATGCTTTCATTGTTTCTGTCAGCTTTTCACCCATTTATCTAGAACGAGGTATGTGCGGTTGTCAGGTGACTGAGGAGATCATATGTCGTCGGTAACCGCAAAGTAAGTAGCTTAAAGTCTTTGCGGTTAACACTCGTAGAGTCTAGTCACTCTGATGATGCTCTATTTCGGAGCGCAACACGTGTTGGTGACGGTATGTATGTTGGAATATACTTTTATTTATCATAACTGCATGTTTTTCTCTGTGGGAGGGAGGGAGGTTATATACATGTATAGAAGTATATACCATCATACATTGTGCTTGCGGATTGTTGCAAAGTAAATTAATACTAATTAAATAACAATGAATTTCCGCAAAGTAACGCGTGATATGTTTTCTACATTGCTTGCGGAAACTTGATCTTCACAAATTTATGGGACATACTAAATCTGATAATATATAATTATTTTGAAATAAGTAAAAAAAGGAAATTGTCAACTTTATTTTATTATTAATTTTAATGTAGATATGGTAGTTTTACTATGATTTATTTATTATAAATGTCATAAGAAAATGGTCAAATGTTTTTGTATTGAACGTAAGATAGATTAATATTTTCATATAGCCTGGGTAGAACTCTTTTTACGTTAAAACCAAAATTAAATTTCAAACATTAGTTAATAATCGAACAACGTAACTTGATAATATTGCACATTTCCAAATATAGTCGATAGCTTAAAATACCACAATACGGCTATTTCATTACATCATCACTATTAAATTGTGTCACTCAGTTTGTTCGCCGCTAATGGCCTTCTAATAATGTATGTCTACTTTTAAAGTTGACTATACTGGCTTTGTTTATGGAACATTAAATTTAATAATTATATTTCGCAGTTATTGTGTATAGTTTAACCGTATAACAGTCCGTTATGACTTGTTTCTTATCGTAATTGAAGGGATATGAAGATATAGATACTTCATGTGTTCAATATAGGTTCCTACAGGAATGAATGACCGTCCGTTTGTCATCTTTTGCTTAAAGTCCTATGATATCAAGACAAGACTTTTTTGCTCACACAATCAATTATGACTAACCATCGGGCTACGAGCGCTTCTTGATGAATAAAGCATAAATAAAATTATGAATTAATTTAATATTTAAGATAGAGGTCTTTGTAGTTTTAAACTAACTTTTTAAAATAAATTTTTTGCTGCTGTGTTGTAGCAATGACCCAAATAAATCACAAAACATTATTGTAAACTTGCATAACAAAAAATGTTATTACAAATGAAGTCACGTACTGAATGTAATGGTATAAAAGAGTTTGTTATAATTTGTAGTTTTGTGGTCTCTTTTCTTAACTGATAGTGATAGTGTCTGAAATTATTAGAAAATTATTTTAAAAATTTGCGAAAATGACAAATAATTTTATTGTATGTAATTAAGCCAACCTCTTGATGTAGCATTGAAATGTTAAGTCGAGGTTAAAAGTATTGCTTATTTGAAAAATAGTTTTTAAGGAAATTTGAATTTTATGATACATTGTTTTTTAAGATTATTAGACGTGTGTTACCTATTTTAAGTTCCTGTTTTGCGTAATAACCGCGTAAAAAATGGATCCAATGTTTTGATCTTGATCGGCAACGTTTTAATGATGCGACTGGTGTTGCGGGAGGTCCATAAACGGCTCTGAAAACTTTTACCATCAGATGCCTACCTACTTATTTCCTGGTTATGATATTAAAAAAAAAAGCTTTATTCGATTCTTCTCTATGGATGAGTAAATGGGCACCGGTGCGTTTATATGCGTCCCCAGGTGGCTGCCACGGGAGTTTAAGTGGATAAAAATCTTACATAATCCGAAAATTCACTCATGAAGGTTAGGTATTTCGAAGATTTCCCTTCAGTAGAAAACTGCCAAGTAAATATGAAACAGTTTCTCTTAATCAATAAGAGATGGCACTAGTTCGTTCTAAAACTAGCCAAACAACCTCCCTCCAAACAACCTGTCGGGCGCCATCTTATTTGGAAAACATGAAAAGCGAGACATTGCCTTACGGACCTTCAGGGGATTCAAACGTGCCTCATCCGACAGTCGGCGTCAAGCTAAGTGTAATATAACGAAGCAATGTTTGTGTAAACAAGCCTCAATTATCCTACATTACCAGTGTCAACTAAAACAATCTTAACTATTACTTTGTACTGTGTCGATATGATCTGATGATGTTGGTATTATAACGTTAATGTTATAACACCAATATATGTATATAAACATAAAAATAAAATATGTGAATTGTATATTTGTAGTATTATTATAGTCCTCTTATAATATAAACTGCCTTAGCCGTTTTATAGGTACCAAAACATTTTTTTTTAAGATTAGGTGGATAATTTTAATCACGAAGCTCAGCGATATCCCATAAATTAGACAACATGTCAAACTCGAAACAGTAAAACGATAATATTAACAATATCTTTAAGGGTTTTTTTTTCTATCGGGTAGAAAAATAAACAGTTTTCACAACTTTATAAGCGTACCTACATATCACTACTTAAATTAAAAGTTACTTTGTATTATAGTGTTATATAATCTAGAGGCAGTTAAAACAATCTTAATCAATCCATCTAACAAATCACAATCTTATCTCATCATTAACATTTCAGTAAAAACAATGTGTCGTTACAATTACAGCATCAGTTATAGAATTGTTTGTAGCAAATAACAAACAATGTTGATAATATTCGCGTCATTTTAATTGGCACACGTCATTATCAACTGGGTTTGTGTTTATATTATACCTTGACTTCGGTACATTCCCCACAAATGTCGTCAAAGCTACTCTAATTCAATTTCATAACATTGACTTCCGTGAATGATGAAAGTCCCTGCGCTGGGAAATCCTATAAACGTCGTTCGAGTAATTTGACACAGGGAAATCACACGACATTTGTAATGACTAATTTATTAAGACCCAAATAAAAAGTACTTACTTAGTAATAAACAATAAGTTTTTATTTTTCTTAAAACCAGATATCAGATAAATTTTGTCAACATAAATAAAGATCGTTTAATGATTAAATTTAATGATAGCTGAACAATGACACGTACGAAGATGTATGGGGTTAATTTCTATTTCGAGATTCTTGTATCAATCGTTGACCACTTAATGTAAGTAATAATATGATATGATATTTTTTTGAAATGACCAATATTCTACGGTGAAGCCGTTACATTATTATTGAGTAGTATATTTGGGGTATATATAAGAAACGAAGGAAAGTTTTGGCGTTTTCTAGATTCCTTGCATGATGAATCCTCCTGGAATTCCGCCAGGGAAACATCGTGAACCGTTGCATTGTGTGACTTCACTCGAAACATAATTCCCAAGATGCATCAGATCATGTTAATAGATTTCCACGTATCGATATTTCGCAGGAGCTAAATCCAAAACTTTAATTGATATTTTTTTGTAATATAAATATAAAAGTAAACAATACATGTTACCTACAACGAAATCATTTTTGAAATAGTTATCTGGTATTTATACAGGATGCCAACGACATCGAAACGTTCCAATGGTGTTCTTGGGAGTAGTAATACTGTTGAATAAAAAATTATATGGCGACGTCTCCGTGTCGCGGGCGGCATGATTACACATAACAGTTCTCACGAACAGCCAGAGATCGAATGTAAACATTTATCTGTCATATGAATGTCTGCCTCGGCTGGAAATCCAAAGCAGGACAAACTGGATTATACGCTTGGAAGTCGCGCTACTATTAAGCCTATAAACTAAAGGATAGCATTAAAATATATTGTCGGTTGTTATTGTCCAAAACTTCAGTGGGAGCTAAACACTGTAATATACAACTAATTATGGTAAGGTTAAATCATAAACGTAACTTAATATCGTAGAGTACAATTATAGTTTAAACGAAACTTAGCAAGCTATAAAAATTATCACTGTTGTTACAATTACGACGCACGACGTTTAAGGCTTTAAATAACTTGATATCAGTAATACATCGATTATTTAAATATGTTTCTATAAAATATTGTTACATGGATAAACTGAATTAAATTAATAAACAGCTGTTTCAACAATTGGTGTTAGGTTAGTTGAGGTAGTTATAGTCTCGATTTTATTTCTCTCGAATGTTGAAAAGGACATCGCCAATCGAAGAATCCAAAAGATTTTTATTAAAGGACAATCATTTTGCATCTTGTGTACCGATTCTTAACACTATATTTACCTAAATTCTACGTTAATTAGATTACGAATAAAATAAATAAATTATTTAACTAATTATACAGTTACAAATTGGTCTTAATTATTGCAAAGGAGACTCACAGGAGTTATAATTATAATAGCAGTTTATTCGCCATTTGCGTATAAATATATCAAGAAGCTGCCAAGGAGATTATTTTATATACATGTTAACTCTGCATTGGAATGCTTAGGCCGTGTATGGCATACAAGTACAAAATTATGTCATCATCAACACCCATAATTAATAAATAAGTTATAAGTGTTGTTAAAAATAAATATGACCTAGTTTTTATGATCTTCACCGATATGCAGAATATGTTTTTGACAGAAATGTTGTTTCCTTATCCGCTATGCCCAGGTTCACTCTAATTCTATTAATTTACAATGTATCTTTGAAAAATAATAAATGAATCAAAAATACTTTGCACTATTGGACACATTTTTCTTTTATTTCGCATCACTCTGAGAAACTAGGGCTTTCTGATTGTAAAGGATTCAGCGCTTCAAATGAGATAAAATATACGAAACATTATAGATGAAGGATCCGAAAACAATCGCTTGGCTTTAACTAATGAACAGTTCAGTGCAGGATAAAAATCTTTCAACTGAAACTCAGTTCAGTTTAGATCTCTTAAAGTCTGGAGCGTACTCTATCACGCTACGATTGCTGGAATAATTAATAGCCCACTCGAGTGTCAAAGTACCTAAACATTAGTATCGTAAAGGCGGGGAACGAGGGCTTTACGTTCCAAAGCTTTTTTCAAAACAAAGCCGTTTCAAAACATATTGTTTCCAAGAGTCACCAATCCAATCCTCAATCGCAATTGCTCAACTCTGTCGATTATCTCAAATTGAGGAAAGTCGTAGTCGCCTATGAGCGTTTATAAACAAATCTTATTTTTTTTCAGAAATGACTGCTCCAGCCGTTTACTGAACCGGAGATCTTTTATTCGGCTAGAAGGGTTCCTAGAACTATAGTCCTAAATCACTTGTAATAGGTATTATTTTTTAAAGAACTGTTAATTAATCTTTTTGTTCGTATCGTATGACTTTTTCAAGATTTTTTTACAATGGCATATAAGAAAAGATTTCTCATTAACAACTTTGAATGCTATTGTTGAAGTTATGAGTTTATAACAAGATCTTGATTATTACAGAAATTCCATTAACATCACGTGAAGTTGTTGGCCAATGTAAGCACATAATTTGATATGATTTATTGTTGACGCAAGATTTATTAACAGAACAATATTATTTTCAGTTTTATTCCTGCCTATAAAAATGTTTTTCATCCAACGTGTGTTGGTTGTTTGGTTGTATTTTGGACATAACATAAATCGTCTCAGTTTGAGTTGTATAAAACTTGAACTCTTGAACATTTTAAAACCCAGAGAATGTTAGATTTTACAATCTTGGAAGTGCTTTTATTTCACCATACCCGAATATATTTTGTTACAATTTTCCTGTCTCCAACCAATGTCCTTAATTACATTTTATCTGAGATCATATTCATATTTCCTTCTTTTTTTTGACAGCCGTACGTTAAAATAACCGTTCCAAAACAGTTTTTTCGTTGAATTTTATAAAAATAACCACTTGTTCAACTTATTTTTAAAATCAAGAAAAGTAATTAACTTAATATATTTTTAAATAGATAATTCTGTATCAAATCCAATTTATTGTAACTATTTCGCTGGTATGTTCTTTCAGCCTGCGAGTATTATCGAAAGAAGGAAATACTTCCTGTAACTGAAATAGATACAATTCAGACATCGAATTGAATATAAAATGACAATTTCATACCATTAAACTTTCTGACGTATGCGTCAAAATTTGACATTATAAAGAAAATTTTGAAGCAATTAATATAACTTTACTTATGCTAGGTATATTGGTGGAAAGATTGTTAGAAGACAAGAAAGTAATGTTTTTTTATTGAAGCTGTAAAAAATTCTCATCCTCAGATTTTGACGTACCTCGTGTAGTGTCTTAAACAATAAATAAGTCAATATCGTTAGATCCTTTTTAAGAGTTCCTTGATCTCTAGGCCTCCAAGTTCAATATTCACGGTACAAATACAGGATAGTTGTATTTTAATTTACATGATCATTTATTATTGTTTTAGAAATCAATAGTAAAATTTCATAAAATGTTCTGGTTTCAGTGCTGTAAGTTGCTACAAATAGTTGATTGATTACCGAGAAGAGATAATATTAGATACCTGTGAGCTTCCAGGGAACGTTACTACAGTACCAACATTCGAAGCAGTGACCAAAGTTTATTTAGTTATACGTTTAAGAAGTAGCAGAGCGATTACTAGTTAAACATTAAACTTATTCGTTAACTGTGAACAATGTAAGAAACTTGCGGCAGTCTCAGTCCGGTCCTCGCACGCGACGCCAGCGACACCGTACGGTCTAAAGCTGCAGCGCGTAAAATGGTAAACATCGGGCAACGTGCACCATAAAATTGTTTACAAAATAATGGACCCACACGAGTTGTGCCCATTACGCGGGCCACTTAAGTAAACTATTCCGACAATATACCCCGTATACGTGTGTAGCAAATTTTGATTTTTCAAGCGTAGTTTTATAAACTTTGAGTGCAATCGCAGTATTATAAAGAATTTTACCGGCTATCAGATACATTTAAATTGAAGTTGCTTAGGCTAATAAATAATTTAAAGACCGCGTGAGTTATTAAAGTGTTTACTGCATGAGTGATATTGTTTTAATTTCTTTTTGAACTGTTCAATTTACAAGTAAATGATTGATGGTGAAGGTGAGTGGAACATTAATATTGTCTTACATTTGTAATCTTGTTCCTAAAACTGAAAACAAATTTGGGAAGTAGTGTTATATTTAACATGGCGTGTGTGTGTGTGTGTGTGTTTTAAATATTGTATAAAAAATGTACCGTAATAATTATGATATCGAAAAATTTAAGACACACTTTCTAATTAATTTGTATAAATTTCAATAAGGGTTTAATTATTTTGAATACCTATTTTATAAATGACAAAATAATAATTAAACTGTATACTTTTAATATGTGCAATATAAACAATGTGACATTTCTATAAAGTAAATGACAAGTATTTCAATTATTTCTGTATTTCGTATCTTACATAAATTTGATAATGATATAAAATGTAGAGCAACACTTTAAAAACCAATGCTTGCGTCTTATTTGATAATTAAAAAAAAATGTTTGTGGAGTTGATTATATTTAAAAACTATATACCTCATAAAGACTGAAACAGGATTAATAACACCTCATTTTGCAAGTATTGTTGGTCGTCATTTGAAACGCAAACATTCCATTACTTGTACAGTTTACCTTGTACTAATTAATTTGTAATGAATAATCTTAAAGTAGTGTAGGTGAGAAAAAAATTCTTCCTGTTATCATGAATAGGGTTAAAACATTTTTGGTGAACGACAAAAAACTCGAACCACATCGAATTAGCTGAGCAAATAGGGAGGCGGCGCTCAGAGTCGCGATAACGGCGGATGTTACAATCGATGTTATGTATTATGTAGCAGTCAACCAAATGTATTTTCATGGTATATATATATATATATAATAAAACAGTTCACTATTTTTTTCAGCTGTTTGTCAACCAATTTTGTGTTGTTTGACTATTAACATTATTGACGATAACATTATTTGACCATTATGAACATTTAAATATTTTGAATAATCAGTAACTAACTGTAAGTAAGAAAAAATCAATAAATATAATATAAAACGTATGTAATGTATTTCTACAATGTCACAAATTAAACTCTTAAAATCGTGGTGAAAATATTAGAACATGAGATTGTGGTTATTTAACTGCAATAAATAGTTAGATCAACTATAATAATTATCTTCACAACGATCTCACTGCAAGACCAGCAATGAGTTTAACTTATGAGATTGAAAAATTATCGTGCTGACTGTACTGTACAGATAAAATAATTCTATTATACTTAAAGTAGAAAGGATAGTTGAGATTAATATTATTGCAGTAGAAGTGCATTTGATTAAATGGAATGTCACTTTGTTATCTGTAGCATTCATAGCCTAGAGTTTGTGTTTATCGTAATCAATTAAATGTGTTTACTTTTTTTTTTGTAACTATTCGACAAACATGCAGACCAACCACCTGATAGTAAGTGGTCACCGTCGCCTACTTATATTATTACGCCGGTTATAAAATTAGGGTAGTCGCTAACCAGGTAGAGAAAATACCCTTTTACCATGCAAGTATCGTCGGAATTACAGTAGGTGGTGCAGAGTCGAGTGACCTCCAAAATTACAGCACAGCTCGCTTATCCTCATCCGTTGTTCAGTCGGATGCACCTCGAGCAAGCGACGTTGGCTTGGGTTCAGGGGTAAGTGGAGTCTTTTTTACCCCAACTATTACTTGACTTTTAGGGACGGATGAGTATTAGACGGGAAAATGCTAATGAAAAAAAATTATAAAGATTTTCTTGTTTCGAAAAGCACTTCGAATTGTGAGTTCTGATTATTATCGCCAGATAACAATCGTTAAGCCTTATATTCGGCATTCTGGGAATCTATAAAAATGCCGTATTGAGGCGGCCTAGAATACTCCCCCAATCCTATGCTGGCAGAACAGGGTGTCGTAAGAGGCGACAAAAGTCAGCCTGCTTGATGGTAGGGCTTTCCGTAAAGATTATATTATCCGTATTATCCCTTAATAATGGATTAATATTATTATTGGTATTATTATCTTTCCGTGAAGCCCGCCTGGCTAGCTACCACCCTCCTGCTTGAGTCAG
>DWPT01002845.1:0-15420 GCA_018251895.1 Agathymus mariae mariae | reverse complement strand
CCCACATAACCAGCGCAGCCGGCTGCGCTGGTATGCATGAGCATTTACCACCCCCCTCCCGCGCATCTCCGGAGGGTAGCCCTTTTTCCTTTATCTGGGCGCAAAAAAAAGGCGCACTAGTAGTCCACGGGCGGCGACACGGCGTGGAAGACACCTCCAGTACGGCCAGTGGAGGGACGACTGCGGCATGGAAGACGGACGATCGATGGTTGGCACGTTGACAGAATGCGGCGAAGAATGTTAAACAGGCGATTGTTTGTTTCTAAGATGACGCCATGTTAATCTCGCATCGATAAAATCTTCAGTTTTAATTTACATTATCTTCGTGATGTGTAGCTGCGTTATCACGATAGCCGGGGGTAGATCGGTTTTCAATGTTTTAAGAGGTACATTACACAGCCGCTACAGACTTACATAGAACAAACCTGATCTAATTTCGAAAAATAATTAAAATCACTATGTCCCCGTCACGTAGACGTCACGGATATTCTTTTCAATGTAATGTACTCTAATTCTGACAAATATACCATATATGTAGAGTATGCACGTAGGTCAGGTTGAGGTCTCAGCGACGAGCTTTTGACAGCGATAATTATACGGGGAATATCAGACCCACACATACGCGCGGCAGCTACAAACTCTAAATTGATGCCCGAAAATATAGTCGAATTTTTATCAATCTATAATAAACCAAAAACTAGTGATTTATTTAATAATCTGAAGGCTTATCCGAGTTCCGTTCGTGATAATTGTGTGAATCGTGTGACAAACGAACATACAAGTCAGTTGATGGTAAGTGGTCACCATCACCCATGGACATTAGTAACGTTACATATATCACTGATGCGTTGTCGGTCACGAAATAAAAAGAAAGAAAGTACTGGATTTCAAACCCCCAGCCAGAACACGACGAGCCATTTGGCGGCTGACTCAAGTAGGCAGGTAGTAACTAGCCCGGCGGGCTTCAAGGAAAGATACCTGTAATAATATTAATGACTTAATAAATTATTATTAACTGGCAATATAACACTCACGCTAAGCCCTACCACCAAGCAGGCAGGCTTCCGTTGCCACTTCCAACACTGTTCTGTCAGCATGGATTTGGGGCGAGTATTCTAGGCGGTGAAGTATTCTAGGTCCAAATTTTTTATGTTAGGAGCCTTACTTATTATGAAATATATTAAAGTATTTCTGAACAGACGATAAACAATAAACGGAGCATTTATAAACATTCTTCTCGTCATTAACGGACCTATGACTACGCGAATACGAGTACATCAGCTAAGTGAGCTCTCCCGGCAATCCCTTAATCACCCTACCTGACGCATTTTAATCTATGAGCGATGAGAGTACCTTTCATAGAAAGGGTCGAGGGCTATTAAACAATAATACAGGATACACTGTATTCTGTACTTATGATAGAAGAGTGTTTTTCGGGTAATGTATTCCCTGATTTCCATACCGGACCCAAAGGACCAAGTTGCAACTGATCTGATTCCTTTAAATCCGTCCTTATCCGCGACGAGCCCTTCGTAACCCTTCCGCATATATCGCCCATCTCCCGACGCCGCGATATTAGTAAACTACCGTCTTACTGAATAGGGAAATATTGACCAGAGCTCGCATTGATTTTGTAAAAGAGCTACGTAACTAACTCGAGGTAACCGTCCCGATTTCACGTCCGCTTGTAAGTTGCTATGTGTCACCTCTACAGTCATAATACCTACACGGCTTAAACACTACAGACTGTATACATACATGTAACAATGAAGAGTGATCGCTTAATTTTCCGACTGTGAAATATAATTTGTTCAAGCAATTTCGCTGCTACTGCCACCCATTGGTCCAGGTCACATTGGACGTTGTTATTTATAGGTGGTGGCAGTGTGCCGGCGACAGAGATGGTACTTGTGCTTCTACGTGCTGCCGTCTGTAGAGATGTTACAACCATCACTTTGCACTTCGTACTGTACAATAGACTTTCTTATCATTTAGAGTACAGAAGACGCTCGATGGAGATTTCCGTTTTCGATAACGATTTATAGGACGTGTAAACCATAAGCGCTTTTTGTACGCTAAGCATTTGTAAGGATCCGCTATCACGTTTTGAACAATCTTTTATAGAACCTATATCGCACGGTAAGAAAATATATTTAATTTAATAATTTATACTACTATATCAATCTGTTGGGCCACTCTGTATGTACATTCCACTTTTTTGTAAACTTTCATGATGAATATTCGTTTCACGGCTCACTGACATCAACTTGGCCATTTTGAAAGTTTTTGTCCATCTGTTTGTCTGTCTGTATATCTGGAGATCACTCAAGAACGCCTTGACCGATCTTAATGAAAATTGTTATATAGTGAGGTATTAAAACTATCAGTATTTTTTTATAATTTCGTACTACGTAATTAATTATCCAAATTGAACGAAATCGGACGGGGCTGCGAGTTAACAATAATTACGAGGAACGAGGAAAATTATTAAGTAGAGTTAGTAACGCTGTCCTTGAAGAATAAACTGTCTCAGAGAAAATTATTTTATTAGAATTTGTTTATTTCTGAAATGGAGTCTTATTCTGTACACTACGAACCTTTCTTATATATTATTTACGCTAGCTGAAGTTCTAAATAACATATTGGTTCGATGTTACAATACAACGAAATATATACACAATTGTATATTGTCGGATATATATGTACACAACTGTATATTGCATAATTCCACACTGTACGTTCAACGCTCTTTATCGAACGCTACAAATGATGCAGGAACGCGTCTATCTTTTGATAAAATCCTAAAGTAGTTAACACAAGTAAGTTTCTAAATACATCGACCCGTCCAAAGGCGAGCGTGTGAACAGCGTCCCGCAGGACGCCTACCGTCGTATCGTCGGCTTACCGTGACACGCGTCATTTCCATTCACGATAGACCTTTTGGGTATCGGTGGAGTCCTTACTTCCGCTACCTATATATAGATATCGAGCAAATGGTTGCCGGTTTAATATAATTTTACGAGTGAAGCACTAAAAGGGGGCTTAATGACGCACTATATGGCTACTGTACTCGGGTCACAGTGAAAGGATTTTATATTATGCTCACAGAGATTTTTCTGTTGTTTTGAGTGGGTAATTGACCGGGCAACGACTATGGTATGTGTAGTTTTACCTGGTACTAGTCTGTCTAATGTTTTCAATACTACTATTTTCCGTCTCAATATGTTATACGTTGAATTATTTATTTAATTTATCAATAAATAACTTTAATCAATGAATTAAGATTTAAAAATCAATTACAATATTATACACTTGATGTAAATAGTCGACGTAGTGTGTCACCTATTAAATAAAGATGATCATACATCGTCTCGTGTATACCGGTAAGGTAGTTCCCAACTGGTCTGTAGGTGAAGGGGCGTAGTTGTAAACCTGGGAGTCTTACGATGAAAGAAGCCAGTCTTGTGATGGACATGGTGCGGGTCGGACGTGTGGCAGCGGCCGGAACTCGGTGTTGTAGTGATTTTGTAATTGATAGCGATTACAAAGTTCAGCTCCATGAAACCATCCCCGTTGTAATTATTTGCTATGACTTTCGAAATTAAATGATGGCAAAATAAATTACAATTTTGCGGGCGGCGTATTTGTACGAACGTTTAATTCATTTTAATTATTCATTTCCGTCATTATGATGAAATAAGAAAATAAAGGCTTTTGCAGCCCGTAGGCTTTACATTCGCGTTTGGTTTTAATAATGACTCGAATACTTTTACTACTATTTGTAGATGGAACGCGGCTCGGCAGTAAAGGTAATTAAAGTGAAAACCGTTTATTTGTCGTTTAGTAAACGAAATTGTTTTTACTATAAATTTCAATAGGTACTTTGTCGTTGCAAGGGAAATAAAATGAAAATGAACTTTAAAAATGGCTTTGACCGTTAGGGTCTCTTGAGAAATTCCGTAAAGGGAATTATTTAGATTTTAAGTTCTTTTTTACTTATATTAAGTTAGTGATTGACACAAATCCCACCTAATGGTAAGTGGTGATAAAGTCTAATATATTGCACGAACTAACTTATAAAAGCCTATTCACTCCTCTTGAAGACTCGCATATCGTAAGTAGGCGGGAACACCGACGCGGGCAAGCTATACTTAGTTACTACTTAAATACTTAGAGTTGTTCGATGGAGGAACACTGACAGGGAAATTATTTTGAAAGATTTCTGCGCACATTCTCTAAAATGTAGTATCCTATAGAAAACCAAGAGGCTTGCAACCTTGCGCCTGCGCTCAAGTATTTGCAGATTAACTTTGACCAGATCTGGGTCACCAATGAACTAACATTTCATAGAGTCCAACTCTGATAGATAACATTTGTCAACACTACCCCAATGTGACAATGTCCTAATGTCGAACCTGAGCAGTGTACAGGGTTAAAAACTGATTTGAAGCTGAAATTCTCTGTAGTTTTAAAGTAAATTAAATTAGCAACATATTTCGATTAAAATCCTCCCCAATTAAAAACAGATATGGAACAAAAGCTTCCATTTCCTTATTTTCTCATCGATTCATGTTAGCTTATAAAACTTAAACTCACATCTGAAGATGTATTAAGACATTATACAGTGATTCTTTTCATGGTTGTGTAAAGTAAATGAAAAAACACTTACAGTATAAATATGTCACAGAAGAATAATATTGCTGGCTGCTGTGGTGAGGCATCTTTGTGGGTGGATAACTGGTAATTGGAGCAGAGTAATGTTTCCACAAAAATTCACCGTTAATAATAGTTACCACTAAACGTATAACAGTTCCTAGCAGAGAGGCACTCTCTCAGCACGCACCAGCGCGGTTGAAACACAAGTGACGCTTGCCATGGGGCTTATCCCTTAGCTAGACTCTGATGCAGAACGAGTACCGAGTCTTGGATCAAAACGACGGCGCTGCCATCGTTCGGGTCACGTGCCATGTTCCATTTAGTATCCATATTCATGACCGATCAGATGATGATCAGTATATAAAGTAATATTATTTGATAATACCTTCTTAGTTTTTAAAATAAGTGCAGAGGAGCAATACTTTGACGATATGAATAAAGTACTACTTCGTTAGGCATTACACTAATAACTTATTGTTATACAAGAAAGAAACGAAATCCAATAAAAAGTCTCACCAATAAGTAAGCAGGTTTTAACTCCAATTGTCGTGAAAGGTAGCATATTGAACTTGTTGACTGTACAACTTTTCTTAACTTAAAAATAGACACACATTTACGAGGACGTTCTCATATTGAAACTTTGTCAAGAAGATTAAGTTCCGCTGCAAACGCTCTTAAAAAAGTAAAATATTTAACGTACGTAGAAACAGCAAGGTTAGCTTATTTCAGCTACTTTCATAGAGTGATATCACATCGTCCGTCATTATTGCCAAACAATACACACTCATAGTACAGTTCTTATTAGCAATGTACATTAAGTTATGTACATTAGTTGTAGATGAGCTCAACAAATGATACAGAGTTATATTAATTATGCGGATATAATGCGGTCGGTGAGTTGAACGACTCGCACTCTCCGCGTCCGCGTCCATCTCGTACGGTGGTGTTGAGTGCACTGAGTTCGGTCGTGTCCCAATATATTTCGGGATAATACTGATATATACAATTGTTAACAAGTATTATCAAAACTTATTTCCAGTTAGATGTGTAAAATGTATAATAAAATTGCGTCTTAGTTAATAGTACGTCTGCTCTGAAAATTCAAACCTCGTGTTAAAGACATCGTTATGGCGAAGTTTACTAAAAAATTAAAGAACATTTCAAAGACGAAAATGTTTGAAACGAACTTTAATACCTTATTATGGCGATGTAGTAAATAAACGTTATCTATAACTTATGTATTAATAATATAAATAACAATTGTAAAATATAGGGGATGTATTGCTTGAAGTGTAAACTAATAATGTAGTGAAACCAAATAAATTATTTGATAACTTTAAATGACATGTTATTTCTGTTTGTACATCTTATGTATGAAACCCGCCATTGATCAATCAGATTTCGGACGTCCACTGTTGAACATATGCTCCCCATAATTTGTTGACTGACCTTGTTGAATCCAATAAACATTTATCTTACACAGTTACACAGTTTAGTTACAGTTAGCTTTTTTAGGTTATCATTCCATCTGGTCGGGCGGCGTCACATGCCCCAATTGCCAAGACGTGGTCGCCTTCGAGATCCTTTCTTCCTCAACGGTGTATTCAACATAATATAAAACTTGATTGAATTTAAAAAATCTTTAATTTCGCACAAAACATCTGCAGATGTATATTTAAACAATAAACAATAAACTCTATATCGGTATGAAAATCATAAGCATAACTAGTAATCGAAACACAGGCTGCCACATTTTTGAGGATAACCACGTTATTTCAATTTGTTAGTGTTCATAAAAATATAACGACGATATCGAGAGCCCGGGTCCAATCAATTAAAAAAACATTTCACTGGCTAGCTTAAATATGCAGGATGATACTGATCTATGTGTCATATCAAAATGTACCGGAGCCATCTCTATACAATATGTAATTCTCTAAGTAGCATAAAGATAGATAAGATAAAATGAATGTTATTCGGTTACAAAATATATTTAAAAATTAATGGCGAAGCTGTTCTGCCCTTAATTAAAATTTCTAACCCCGTCTTCAGTGGCCCGATTGCGAATCGGAGAGAAACAATCTCTGATTTTCATACTAGCAAAATTTGATTAAAGCCGATTCAAAAGTCCGGGTATTTGTTTATCTTGAACCCAAAGCGGAATTTAGCCATATTGTCTTAAATTGTCCTGCGGGCTTCATGGCTGAATTATTTGAAATAATAATAATTACGACCCTTTGTGTAATGTATTTTCTCATTTATGGGAGCTGTACGATTTTTTTCCGTAGACAATATAATTATAATAATAATTTATTTGGTTTCATTGTGGTTACATATACCTTGTGGTACATTTCTAAATATCAATAAAATTCTGACGTTGTAAAACTTAGCCGATCAATTCCGAGTGCTCCAATACGTAGTGGTATGAGCGTCATTTGATTAACCTTTGTGAATGGTTGCAGGTGTCATGGATCCGCCACCGGGACCTGCACATCCTGACAGTGGCGGGCTACACATACACATCAGACCAGCGCTTCCAGGCCACGCACTCCCCCCAGACGGACGACTGGACGCTGCAAATCAAATGGGCGCAGCAGCGCGACGCCGGCGTCTACGAGTGCCAGGTCTCCACTCAGCCCGTGCGCTCCTTCTTCGTGACGCTGCACGTTGTCGGTGAGTCGTTGCGTTGATCACTGTACGCTTGCATAACATTAGCATTTAACAATACAACGATAAACGTGTTAAAGTTGCACCTAGTGCTACTTTAGGTGATGTCTGTGGTATGTAACGATGGATCACTAGCTGAAGAGCCAATTCTGACGTGAATACAATAGTAAATACTCTATAATTACGAAAATTAATAATTGTTCAATGAGGTTCGCTGGCTTTGCCTTGATCTACTAAACTCAGCCCTTCGACGTCATCGAAGGGGTCACAGACTGTCAGTTATTAGAGGTACGTATCTGGTAGTCTTCTGGCCGGCTTAACATATATTAATGCGACTTTCGCTGGGACTTTGTGGTAATTTACCAAGGTTCAGAGACCATCAAGGGAATTTAATTCAAAAACTGGTATGTGATCATCATTAGACCCGTTTTTTTTTTTTTTAATTAAATTACTACAGTCAGTATCTGCCCCTGTGTACTCTCAGTTTCCGACCGCAGTGGAATGGCTGTATAACGTCCGTGACAATTAACAATCAGGGAAATTTGTAACGAGAACGAACGAGCCTTAATTAGCTTTATACCTGTTATTTCCAGCTAAAACTATAATTATCTACGTTAGCATTTTTATCTACGGGTTTGCGTTGTAAATTTATCAAAGCACCGGAATACCGCGGTAATTATTACTGTTAATTGTATACGAAGTAAGTATTTTGACCTTATCCCCGTCCCTACCCGTGACCCAATTCGTTGTTAAGTACCGAATTGTAGTGTACAGGGTTATGACAGCAGACATCTATCGGAGTGTTAGTACGGGTGACTACTTCCGAACTTCATACCGTAAGCTAGACGGACCAATATAGTATTTATCGGTAAATAACAAACTTGTTGGTTCATTAGAAGAATCCTAACGCTATTTGTTTCGTCTACGTAACATTCGTGAATCGCGCCTTCCCACACTGCCGCGCGGCGCGGACCGGGTGGTCGCCGTGGCGGAGCAATTGAACATACTCGGATAACCAGTCAACTATCACGTTGAGCAAAGTTTAAGAAAGTAATTCGCAGCTGCTGCAACTGGCGGAAAAATTCGGCTATTAGCAAATTAATGAGCAATTATCATGACGTAACGATCAGTTTCTAATTTCAATTTCTAATCGATTATAATAGGTGAGTATCGACGTGGATTAAATGGAAAGCGTAGAATCTGGACGCATGAAATATATCTGAAACGAAGGAAACGTGGAGAAAATAATCTATGTCATCTCTTGTTTTACGTATCATTGTAATCCGACTGAACATAATATTGGATTATTCCGCTGCCACGTACACGCGTCAGTGTAATATAGGCGCTAATGTATAAAACTTTACGGTGAAACGCAAATTGACATTTATTTAACTTCCTCCATTAAGAGGTTCCACGTATGAGAAAATGATTTTCTCATAATTTGGCGGTACTCGTAAGCCGTAGCAGGTCGGCGCGCTGGCAGGGCGACGCGCCAGCGACCTGATGACTTGTCTGAAAGCGGGTCAATGACGTTTCTTTTATTGAACGCCACTCTAAACACATTCTGACCTGTGACACTCGGTTCGAGGAGTGCCGTTCGGTGTAGTGCGGCTGTGCTCCTCGACACTTCACACAGTCATCGTAACTGTTTCAGCTTGAGAAAATAAATTTAATTTAACCAGATATTCTCTGAAGTATATCACTGATGCTGAGTCGATCAGTCGATCGTTCAGAATAATTTGATTGTTATCCACTCGGACGTTTGTCTTTCACCGTGACGTCGTCCTCATACTGGTTTCGGTAACAATATAATTAAAACTAAAGTACTCGCAGTAACGACGTCGGCTGCGTTAATTAAGGTCACAGGCACTTGTAGCAAATAATACGACGCAAGCGATCCATTTACCTGAAACCTCCGTTTACAGAACGCCTGCACGGTTTGCATCTATTATAGCGATATTTTGATAAATCTGCCATTGAGTAAATTACCCGAAGCAACTTTTTGTCTTGAATTGAACCAACGTCTACAATATATTTGTATTTGACTGTTTTTAAATTGATTTCAGATGTTAATGTGTAGCGTGATCACTTAACACTAGATGAACTTAACCGTTTGTTACTTCCACATAATAAACATGTCTCATAGTAAGCTCATCAACCGTTTCCCTTCCCGCAGATTGCGACGAAATCTATCAGCGGATGTTCTCCGACGGAGGTCTGTCTGTGTGTGTGTGTGTGTGTGTGTGTGTGTGGCTAGATTTAAATAACATAGCAACCGCTTGTGTGTGGGTGTAAACTACTAACGATAATAACGATAAGTATCAAAAACCTTACAAATCCTCAACAGTAGAAGTAATTACGCACCACTGGCGTCGTGATAACAAGTTGATATATTATTTTGAAATAGATACGTCGGTAGTGCAACACACAGATATGTACAAAATATTGTAACATGATAAGGTGACGTCACACTCTCAAATGCGCTGTTTCGATCAAATCGAAAAACAAAATAATATAATTTTTTTTATGATAATAGCCGACAAAAGAGCAAATGAGCCACCTGATGATAAATGGTCATCGTAGCCCATGGACATCAGCAGGACCAAAGGTATAAGGTATGGCGATGTCGGCCAGGAAATGAGAAGAAGGTAAGAAAGAAAGAAGGTACTGGCTCTCAAGCCCCCAGCCGGAACACGACGAATCGTTTGGCGGCCGACTCAAACAGGAGGGTGGTAGCTAGTGCCTCACTTAATATTAACGACTTAATAATAATATTGCTAATATAATCTTTACGCAAAGCCCTACCACCAAGCAAGCTGGCTTCTGTCGCCTCTTACGACACCCTAATTTGCCAGCGTGGGATTGGAGGGAGTATTCTAGGCCGCCCCAACACGGCCACAAGAAGAAGAATTTTACTAACTCAAACTACCGTATTTGTATAAAAAAGTTTTTTTCAACTTTAAAGTTTTAATACTAATTATTGTAATACTAATGTAATTGTAATAATCGGTGGTAGTCAAGTGGTATGAACCTGGGCCCGACCCACGAGAAACTCGGGTTCAAAGTTCGAGTTATCATTTGCTGCGGTGAAAGAAAACATCATGACGTTAACTGCATACATGACAGTTGTCCGCGATGGTCTGTCTCAAAGGTGTGTGAAGCGCGACAATCCGGAACGGCCAGCATAGCGGAGTCTTGCCTGAACCCCTGAACCCATGGTATTGGGATAGGAGGACGGGGGACGGGGGACTGTACAGACGGTTCGCATATACGTATCTCACCTATATAGAACCTAATTCAAATCTCTAACAGGTCATTACCGAATTTCTATATCAAAATAATAAACGTCCAACGACACATGAACGATAAAATATTATATCTGTCCAAAATAAACTCACCACATAACTCGGCTCCGGTATTTGATGTATTTTATTTACATAAAATCACCACAACAACAAATAAAACGAACGAGTGGTAATATCATTAGCGTCGAAGTCGACGCGGACATTACGTACGAGTACGTACCGGCCATCGCTCACCTTGTGTATTCCGTCTCGTACCAGCGCCGTTTGTCTTCATTAACGGGACGCTCGAGCGGCGCACTGCAGTGAATATTTTTGATTATTTTACCGATCTTACCTTTTCGTCGGCGATGCTGCAACGGTCGCAGTTCTGTGTGTTATCTGCGGTAACGCCACTTGGAACGAAATACTATTTAATGAAAATTTTACGTGGCGGTCCCATTTTCCTAGTGATTATTTTGACAATTACGACGCTTCCTTTCGCAGTGTTGGAAATTTATGAAATGTTACGAGTTAATATTATATTATTTGTATACATATATAGTTTTCAGTCTTTGACCTGCTACGAAATAAGACGAATCGACGAAACCTGAAGCCACCCAATCAAATACGGCATGATTACATTGTCAAATGAAAATGGGTCGGTGGGTAAGACTATTTAGAGAAGGAGAAAGAAAATAGACGTTGCTAGAAATTAATGTTGTTCTTTGGTGAATGTTTAAATTGCACCTTACCGCCCCGAAGGAGTCCACTAGTAATAGAGCGAGTACTGGTGCAAGGTCAACAATGGACAAATGCCGTACCCTCAGATCTTTGACCAGTTCTATATAAAATGGAAGGTACTTTTAAATTTTATTTAATAATAACATGTCGAACGCACAGAGTAATCAGAACTGGCTCAGTTTCCTGACGGTTATTCGTAAACATAGCACGGTTTGTTTGTATCTGTATTATGCACTCTTTGTATATTGTATTATGGTCTGGAGCAACTCAACAAAAACAACTACTGTTATAACCGTATCTCACCGACGGCCAAGTCACTTCGAGAGCAGCTCGGAACTGCGGTAACAGTTAAATAGTTTTATTTAATTTTTGATGGAATAAATTGCTTTTTGATGATAATTTCTTGTCTAATTTCCAGATGAAAATTTAATGCAATTTCGTATTAAGAATTTAGTATATTTCGCAAAGCACAGTATAATTTCGCGACAGAATGTGTAGTGAATAATAAAATGTGAGGTAATTATTTACAAAAAAGAAACAGATATATTGCCTTACGTTTCACCGTACCTTATGATATTTGTTCGGTTGCTGCTTGATTAAGAATTGCTAAATAAAATATAGTTAGTGATAACACTATTATTATTTTAAATTCTGTTTTATCATTTACTATACAAGTACAAGCGTTGAGTGAACTGTCGGCGGGCCTTAGTTAGCAAGCGGCGTTCTTCCCTAAATAGACGATCTCGATCTCTAAGGGTAGCACGATTACATTGTGTATCATGTCATTTCAAAGTTAAATGTGTTCCTCTAGTATTAGGGACGAGGGGAGGTCGAACTTTCTCTACTTATTTGTAATTATCAAGTTAAATATTTTTGTTTTTTATCAAACCGCGGTCGGCATTCGAAGACCTTTATTTCTAAACGGTCGGTGACCCCTTAAAGTATGTGTGTAATGTCTACGAGCTACGTCAGTAACCCTTGCTCGGCTAAACGTTTCCTTGTGTTGAATTCGGACGTTTAGCACAATACCGAGCATAGCTTTATCCGCAACGCGCTCTCTCCTTGGAGCATTTTATCACTTTGTACCTACATGCGTATATATAACTCATATGTAACGCATGATATATAACTCAATTTAAAGTCAAAAAAGTTTCGTTTATAGCATTCGGTTCCATTTAAAGAAAATTTAGTATGTAGATCAGACCTTGGTTCCATCAACGAATAACTGAGTTGACGCGAGCCAAACATAATTCTCGCTAATTCAGATTACGAGATCTCTTAAAAAACGGGACAACGAGTTTAAACCTTTTATAGTTTTACCGAACTCTGCTCCGAGCGCCGCGTCGATCGAGATAGTGCACGTAGCGCGCGGATTGGCTCGAATTCATTAAAACTCGAGGTGGCTGCTGTTGGAACGTCGAGCCAACTTGACGAGGGGGCGAGGTGCCGCTCGCGCACTGCGAACTAGCCACTACTGATAATGCTACACGTGGCCAACCTGGCAACACTGTAATAGATTTGTCACCGTTTGGTAAAACAATATGAATGAAAAAATTGCACCAAAAAATTTTTTCAGTTCCTGGTATAAATGATATTTGAAAAAATTATCGACAACGAAGAAATCAATAATATTTTAATTATTAATGAAGTACTTGATCACAGACTTCAATTCTCTAACATGGCGTGACGTAAACTAACTTGCTAAGTTTCAACTAAGTTTGCCAACGTCTCATTTGTTTACACAGCTTACACTCTCTAATACTTTACGCGTATTTATGTAAGGTACTTACCTGATCACCAGAAATACATATTTACTGTAGTATATTACAGTTATTTTAAGCCGACTAAAATTCAGCTAGGTCCTAACATAGATTCGCGACTGTCTCAACCAAATTGATAGATACAACACATCGTTTCTATCGATATTTTTTGAAAACACACTCAGAAGGCACAACTGTTAACAAAACCACGTATTATAATAACGTAGAAACACATGAACAAATTAATAAGAGGCATTTTGGTGACGCGGCCGCTGTTCCTCACGAATCTTTTTAAAGTAAATTCCTGGTAAAGATCTATTTTCCAAGATCGATTGTGTGTCACGCAGGTATATCACAAAGGTGACTTTAAAGCATAATCAAGTAAAGAAACGGACCGTGAAGCGAAGCTACATCAATTATTTATTTCCCGTTTCCCAACAAACAGTCCAACGTTTACATTCTGTGATTTATTGTTGACAAAATTTTGAATAATATCGAAAGAAATATTTATAAGAATCAATAATATATTTATCATTAAGCCTGGTGTAAACGTACAAATGCCCTGTCACCTATGTTATTTAGAATATGTCATAGAAGCGCTTCCACTAGGCAGAGGAGTGCCGTTAAATAGATTACATCAGGTGATAGGGTATGCAGATAATCTGGCACTACTGAGAGAAAGGGTAAACGAAGTGGTAGAAGCAATGGAGCTGAAATGAGCAGCAAGGAAGGTTGTCCTTAAAATAAACACGGAATAAATTGAGTACCTGCACATGCGACGCTGCAAGATTGTACGACGACCCAGAAACAACCTGAAAGTGAAAAGTAGTGGTTCAAGCACTTATGATGTACTGTAACCGACACAAACAACAAGGAAAATAAAGGTAATACTTCGACCGATTCTGTTGTATGGATGTACGTCAACATTGGCAAGAGAGTGAGAATGTTCAAACTGCATCATGCCATGACATGTGACACTGACGGGTGTAATAAGTATCGCATTGACAACCATACAATATTTATTAACAATGACTATATTATTATCATAATGCCAGCAATCCAGTTCAAACATGGTTTACTAAGAAACCATAAAGTACTCAAAGTATCCAAAAAATAAATCGAAAAGTACTCAGTATAATCCGTCGGAATTTTAAACACTTAACCATTTATCCTTACTGAAGCACTATTCTATTAAAACCCGTGTTTATAAAAACCCTATTTTATTTTTCGAAATGTTCTATTCTCAAAACTGTACTCAAAACTGAGTTTATAAATACACAAACAGCCCAACTCGAGCCAGAATACAATAAATTGTATGTCTTGGTGTTCCCTTGAATGTGTCAAGTCAAATAGAAGCGATCAGATAGCCGGGCGACAAGCGAATATCAGACGGCCTCCTGCCTCCCACCGCCGCCGCCGCCGTGACATATCGCCAGTCGACGTATCGTGACGTCTACTTGGAACGACGCGACGCACGACGTCGAACCAACGCAAGCGCGCCGTGTTTGTGTTTTGATTTTACTTAACTTATATAACCCCTCTCTTTCTAGCTCTTCAATGTAAATCTTTGACTCGATGCAACTTCAGTTGAGAATTCATACGTGTGTAATTTCAAAGAATATTGTAGGTAATTGTATAAAAACAGAAAACCGCCGTACCGTCCACCAGACAAGGATCCTCCTTTATCTATACGCCTTTCGTCTCGTATCAGGTAACGTGCAAGCAGCCATAAGACTTAACGTAAGAGGTATGACGTATCGTAAGAAGCTTATAGGAACTTCTTGACGAACATTTAAGTAATCTGGTGACTTACTCGTACTTTCGGCAAACTTGTCAGTGCTCATGGGAAATTTACTTTTGATGCATTTATTACAAAGTCTAGTATATTATTTTATAGGAATTGACTTTTGAACCTCTGTACATACCATTCTACTCGTGCAGTTCAAACAGATAAAGATGTGCTTTCAGACGTACAGATCTTGTGATCCAACTTCAAATGGCTAGCGGCCAGTATCTGCCTACTATAAGGAATAATCTCTTCTCATAATTTACGCCTGGACTGTACTATTCCAGCAGCAGATAACAAATAAAATATTAGTTAATCCAATGCATAAAAATTCCCGAGGATTCAAGCGAGGTTTGACGATTACTGTCTAACGATCGCTGTGACAAATATCCAAATATCGATCCGCTACACGACATTGAGGTAACAGATGCATAAGTTGAATCAATTTATTGACGATTACTGTCTAACGATCGCTGTGACAAATATCCAAATATCGATCCGCTACACGACATTGAGGTAACAGATG
>DWPT01002844.1:0-15422 GCA_018251895.1 Agathymus mariae mariae | reverse complement strand
CACTTGTCTGACAGTCCCTTCAATGGTTCCCACGCCGGAAACTAGATAGCGCTATACGAGGCACCTTGAATCGCGGTGTTGGTTGTACGATGGTACCGGTAACTGAGTTAACAGTCGCGGCACATTTAAGGCAATATTCAGAACGGTCTGCGTACATATGCCCTATTGTTTATATATTATTTAAAGTTCACCTGTGTGTACGTTAATTTAAACTTGTGGCGCGATTTACAGCGACTACAGTGTTTGGAGAGTATTTTTTTTAGAGTCAGACGTGTATTTTTATAAGAAGATAATCATCCAGGCTGAACAACTATGATTTACAAATAATTATTTAAATTAATGTCAACACTCCTTACAAAGTATTCACATCAACATAAACTTAATAGAACCTCTTGTAACTTCAACATTAACTAATAACAAAAATGGCTTCCATGATTTATAGACAAGATGTGGTCGTTGGTGACGTAGGAGGGAGAGTTTTTTATAGTATTTTATTATTACAAAACTATTATGTCGTAGGAGGTGATCGTCATATGTAGATACCTCATATCGCCGGTTCCTTTCCCTTTCTTTTTCTAAGTATTCCACTTCGTTCCTCGCATGTTTAACGTAATTTCTTCACCAGTGAGTACCTCGACGTCAGTGTCAATGTCAGTCATTTGTTTATTAGGCTAAATGCGACGGTGGATATTTTTTTAATTTAATATGGCGTCGACGGTAGGAGGACAAGCGTTCGCGGCTGTTCCGCAGCGCGACGAGCGGCGGCAACCTGACGCCGGCGGGCGCGGGGGCAGCGGGGGGAGCGGGGGGAGCGACGCGCAAGAAGAACTCGCTCGTCATCACCGCCGAGCGTCCCGTCTCCGCACACGACCTACTCGCGCAGAGCCCCACCGCGCTCGAGGTGCGACCGCAGTGTAACTCCAACTTACATAGCTTAATGAACTTCATATTGGGATAGTTGTACCATTCATGTGACCTTACCGAACGATCAGAGCTAAAGGGTGACTTACTTTTTTTTAAGTAAGAATCTTTGATTATGGTAGAATTTCGACCACCAGGCGTGCCGTAGTTCTAGTAGCCCACATTACAGTTGGTCGGTGTGCGTTCCACAGCCACGACGTACGGTGGCCGAGCAGGTGTCGAGCGTGCTGGGTGAGGAGGGCGCGCCGGAGTGCGTAGGCGTGGCGGCAGGAGGCCCGGGCGGTGGTGCGGCGCGCGCGCTGCACGCGCTCGGCGTGCCCGCGCTCCTTGCTGCGCCGCCGCACGCGCCGCCTTTGCGTGCGCTGTTGCAGACGTTGCTCGCGAGAGCCGCCAAGCAGTAAGTGTGATACACACTAATAATACTTACAACCCAGCTGTTCTGTTGTGGTAGCCGCAATCCCATGCTGAAAAACTACATTAGATAGTTCATTGTCGTTGTCGTCATAGGGGTGGTCGGCGCACTTTTCGTGTGTGCGTGTGCGGCGGCGAGGCAGCGGCCGCGAGCGCGTTGCGTGCGTACGTGGAGCTGGCCGCGCGCCGTCCGCACGACGCGCCGCCGCTGCGCTTCTACATTGTGCCTACAGGTGAGCGACCACTATACGCTACACTGCCAACCGTTACATTAGCGTGGGCGTCGGCCGATTGCCGACAACGGGCCACATCACACATTCAGGCGGTTCGTAACTGTCCACGCACCTCCATCTGAGGGGTACCCGCTTCCAGTTTCCCGAGTCGACTGTGTGACCAGGCGAGGGACACAGTTAAGACGATAGGAACCTTCTTCAACGGCGGAATTGTCCCCTCCCCGGAAGACACTACTTCTCTCGAGCTAAAACGAGGCTTATTTCCAGGTAAAAAACTGACGTATCACGGCGTGCGCACAGCAAGTTCTGACCGATGTCAACTATGTGAATGGCAGTAGCCTCCTATTTATGTTCAGCGTCAAAGTATAATTATATATATGTGTGTGTGTTTGTGTGTGTGTGCAGGTCCGTGTACGATAGCGCGATACCTGGCGGCCTCGGACGCGGCGTACGCGGCGCTGTTCGCGAGCGATACTTGGACAGCGCTGTGCGAGCGCGCCGCCGACCCGCCCCTCGGTGACGTCGCTGAGATGTCGTCGCGGATCGCCCGGTGATTCATCTCCTTCCTCACTTCACCTCACACGCTCCAGTTTCTCATTCGCTTCTTTTTTTTGTATTATAAATCCAAGTGCCAAAAATAAAAGCCGAACTCAGATATTCGCGTATGATTTGGAGCCAGGAATTTCCATACAATCAAATCATAACGATTAATATACAAAGCAACCGTAGGTTGGCTCACATAAGCTGGCTACGCCCCCTCGCCAGGCAAGGCAGGCTAAGGTGACAGCAACTTGTGTTTGCTAACTAGCGACATCTAACGGCGTATTGTTACATACTAGACACGGCCAACCAGACTTACGGTGATCCTGGCAGTAAGTGGTCATCGTTGCTTATAGATATATGCATTGTCACAGGGAGTCGCAAGTGTGTTGGAAGCCTATATTATAACTAAGAGGAAATATCTCATCATCATCGTACCTCGACTCACATCTCTTCAATTCTTCTCAATTTCACTTCGCATCATGTTATTACTGTATAACCCAGTTTACTTATCCTAACGTACGTAACAGATTTACTCTAGTCTAAGGCGTTTGTCCAATAAGCCTTAAAGCTCCAACGCAAGTTGGTCATCGAACACGATCAACGCGCCGGTTCCCTTGACAAAGTTCTTCACATACCTTGCTGTGTTCCACTCTCTTAAAACCGGTCGTATAACATGGTCGGTAGCACGGTCGGCGAGCCGCTTGAGCCACAAAACGGCTGGCTCGTCGTTTGCCGTCCGTTGACACTGGTGTGGTGTGCAGGTACCTGAACAGCGTCGGTCCGGTGAACAACGTGCCCATCGGCGAGGCGATGGTCGCGTACCGCGAGCGCTCCGGCGACGAGGACTCCAGCCAGACGTTCGTGCCGTTCGTCGCGGTGAGTTACTGGTACCACAGTCCATAGCGTGTTGTTACACGTGTGAAATAAGTCTGTTGAGTTAATCTAAGGATATATAAAGTTACTAAATTAGTACCCGCTATTAGTGCAAATAAAACAAATAGTGGAGTGTATTAAATTAACCACGGTCTGGTTTCCAATGGGTATAATGTTAACGAGCGTTCGCCTGTCTGGCACACAGCAAAACCTACCTGCATCTGACGGTATCTGGTCCTCTGCGCTCCGTTCTGCTGGTCGTCTTCAGAGACTGAATAAGTATCACAAACAGAGCTCCGCCATAAATGCTACCGATTGATATAAGATGCGTTGGCGGATTTGATTTGATGGCCAGAGCTCACGGATCTTACTAACTAGTGCACCGCGTACGCTGCACTATTATCTTAGGCCGTCTGCTTACTCGGATTACCGGTGCGAACAGGAGTCTGAAACACCGGTAGTCATACATCGAGTTTGTATCTGCAAAGTTTTAAGTTAACGATTATATCGTCAACGTATCAGTGGCGCCCCCTGTTTTTTTAATGTCCTTAGGAGGCGCCCGTTAAGTGACCCGTCTGATCGTCTGTCTGCTTAATATATAAACGACGTGTATCATCATCGAAACATGCAGGTGTAGTTAATAAAAACACAAATATTTATGTGCCAGTAAAAGTTAATCCCAAGAAGCGCGTACGTACGTTAATGCGTGCGTGGATTGTGTGTGGTTTAAAATAGTTCGTTTCTCCCGCAGGAAGTGAGAGTGGGTTGCGGCGAGGGCGGTCCGTCGTCGCTGGAGCTGGAGGAGGGCGGGTCGCCGCCCGCGCGTCCGTCGCCCCCCGCCACACCGGCGCCCGCACCCGCGCCGCCCGATATGCCGCCGCCGCTAGCCCTTGCGCGCCAGGAGCCGCTCGAGCTGCAGCTCGACTACTGGCTGGTAACGATACGATCGATCCAACGCCTTGCATGTTTCAGAGAGAATAAACCCGACAGGATTGAGTTATAATATACTACAATAATAATAAAAAGCCATCAAATCGATCGATCGACACTAGTAAATAGTTATCGGAACGTTCATAGAAATGTGTCTCCGTGCGGGGCGTGCGTACGATTGACTAATTCAATTTCTCCATTAGACTTGGTCTGAAAAAGTCCAGATCAGCCCTAACAGAGTGACCTACACGGAATTTCTTAAGTTACCTTTATATGGTAAATTTACCATCCACTTATAGTACCACTGTTGGACTCAGTTCAGGATAAGAGGTTTTGAGGATATTTTCCAACATAATAATTAATTTGAAATACACACCATACGCCTCATACTATCAACTATACACACATAAATTGAAAAAAATACTTGTGTGCAAGATTTCAATTGGCAATGACAAATATTGTAACTACTAAGCAATCATTGATGTGGTAAAAATGATAACAGTGTATGTGATTGTGTGCGTGTGTGTGTCTGTTGGACAGGTGCCGGGACGGTCGGCAGAGGGCGCCGATGGCAAGGTGACGGTGAAGGCGTCGTTCCGTGCGCTGCTGGTGACGCGCCACAACCACCATCTGTGCATCACGTACCTCACCAAGGAGAAGAAGCAGAAGAGTTAGTACACAGTACCTCCACCCGTTACAATTCCACCACTAGATTTTATAGAAGAAAATTTTCGACGTCAAATTTCATATTGGTGGTCCAGTGCCCTGCGACAGGCGGGACAGGTCGTTAAGTGAAACATTTAAGACGCACAATAGACGACAAAGACTAGACGTGACATGTGACTTGAGTGTCGCGATAACATAGATGTAGGTAATAGTGAGCGGCCCACACATATAGTGGTGAGCAGAAAATAAATCACACACTGTGTAAAAAAATTATGAATACAAAATAAATTTAATATTTGAATAACAATACTCGAAAGATCGGTTATTCGTTTTTGTCAGGTGTTCATATAAAGTTTCCCCGTTAACGGGCACACACGTAAACCGTCCTCGTGGATCACTCTACCTGTACGGGTAAGACACGTATGAAATCCGTGCAATTTAATTGCTTTGCAACTTTGCCTATTTGTCAATTTGATTAAACCGTTTAGTTTTACATTTTTACTGTTGATGACACGTCTCACCCCTACGTGTAATGTGTGCGTGTGCAGTAATGCGGCTCGGCAAGAAGAAGGAGAAGAGCGGCGAGACGGAGCCGGGCCGCGCGCAGAGCGTCGAGGGAGTCGCCAGGCTCATCTGCTCCGCCAAGGGATCGCACAACGCACCGCTCAAGGGTAAATTGCAAGGGTTACATACACGGAAACACACATCATTGATACGCACGCGCACCCACACACGTGCCCGCGCACGCACGCACTCAAGCACTTAAACATAGGAGCAAACATTGCAATATGTAGGATTTCTTTTAGATAGGACGGTTCTGTTTAAATCTGTCGCGTGGCGGGTGGCATTAAGTGACCATATTCAGTTTCATAAGAAAATTGAGACCAGCGAGGTTTGCAGTACTCTGATCTAGCTAATGTGAACAGGATGTGACTTTCACTCTCATATCGTTTAATACTAGATTTAACAAATAACAATAATGATAATCTATAAAAATTTACCCTCGACCCTGTAATACAAAATATTATTAAAACTCCCCTTAAATAATAATAACACAAAGCAATTTTTAATTTATGAAACTGTTTATACACATTTTAGTTTATATTAGATTAAACGTGTTCGTGACTGACTTCATGATAACGGTCGTAATATAAATGTATGTCCGACAGTGTACATCGACGGAACGGAATGGAACGGAGTGAAGTTCTTCCAGCTGTCCACGCAGTGGCAAACGCACGTGAAGGCCTTCCCGGTCGCCACGTGCGGGGCTCCGCTGGCACCGGCCGAGACCTAGGCGGAACGGCTCGCGGCCGCTTGCGCCTCCAAAGCCCTCCCCGACACGCGAAACTAGGCTCCATGTCGACAGGGTCAGTGTTAAAACTCCACCCGACACCGGTGTCGACGGTCGAACGCTTAGTTGTTTACTTCGACGCAATCCACACATTCCGACATTCGGTCTCGGGATACATTCGAATATATTTTTCTAAGGGTTTATATCCTTGGACGTAATTCAATTAATCGAGGATCGGATATCGGATCTTGTCGCCTACTACATAAATTAAATATGCTTGAATGTTTTCCAAAATTGGAGTTAAACGTGTTGGTTACGCCTCGCAACCCATATTTAACGTGACGTATGTGTGTACGCTAACGAGCTGCCATGATCATTGTATAAACGTAGGTAGTAAACGTTAGTTCTTATGTGTCTTGTATATTCGTCGTTCGTAGTCTGCAACGTCGGCGGTAGACGCGTAGTACAAAGTGTATTCGTATGCAATATTATTTCGTCTTGGACCTGTTCCGTGGAGTTCCGTTGTACATAGTGTCAGATCGCAGACCGCGCGGTGGTATAGCGATGTCTGTCTTTGCTCATGATGTTTGCGAGGTCATAAATAAACGCCAATGTATTATAAGCAATCAACGCCATCTAGCGTGGGTAATAGTAGATGCAAATTTGGTACGTCACCGTTAAATAAACTAAAGATAGTATTTGATGAAATTCCCACAACTCACATAAGTAATCGATTATTAAGGATAGTATCATATTAAACTTATATTATCGCGAACATTGTGTCAAAGGGGGTAGTCACGGCGAAGCTTGAGCCTCGATTACATCTATCGTGAGTATCCGTTACATTTTAAACTTATAAAAAGCCGTGTTCTATCTTTTCATTCCATTTATCATTATATATGCAACAGTACAGAAATCATCAAAAGACGTGCAGTTAATTTAAACTGAATGTCCATCTTATAGTACAAGTTGCTTGTGTCTCTATAAATATATAAAAAAGTCTTTAAGGAATTATCAATTCGATAGTTCAAATAAGAAATTACATTTTAAATGGTTGTATTACTAACCGCTACGATAGCAAAGCTTACTTACTTATCAATAGGGCAGCGTGTTCATGTTGGCCGTCATTTAATACTTATGACTGGTAGCGTGCGATCAAACGGTCACTTCGAACACCATCAACGAATTCATTCATTGACATCATAAAATTAGTTGTCGGGATCACCATTTTACGGTGACCCCTGCGCGTGTATTCAAGCCGCATAGTGAGGCTCAATAAATAATCCTTACCTATTCACCGTAGTCATTTCATAGTAGTATTGTGATGTATTTAGCGTTAATATAATAAATATTTGGTGTACTCATTCAGTGTCGAGGGACTGTGGTCGGCGATGTTTCCAGTATGTGTGTCTGTCTGTAGTTTAAGAGTTGTGTACTCGTAGACTGCCGCGCAATACGTGGTTGTAGCCGTAGGTTAGGTTGAAAGTCAGTTAATATTTCTCGGGTTCTTAAATCTTAATATATCGGCCACTGTGACTAAATATACGTATCGTTAGATATGAGGGTTGATTCTAGACGAAACCCTCAATCGAGCCATCGATCATGGTTAGATCTGTCGATCGCGGTCGAATCGTAATATGTCGATTTTGTCTCGATAATTTTGATCAATTATATTTCGTACCGATGTATCGATGTCGATCGTATTTATGGTTACTCGGCACGTTTCTGTTTAGAATTCGAGAATAATAACTAATAAATCGAGAAAAACCACTTATTATAATTAACAATTGCTCGGCAGTAGAGTTGTGGAGTGTTGTGGGCACATATCAGCGTACGAGCGTGCTGGGTGCGATAACGCGACTTTCTTTATTTAATCTGTGATTGAAATTATTTTTTAATCGTGCCGCGCGCGACGGGCGTCGATTAAAATATTTTTGTATTTTTTTTTTATAAGCGCGCAGCCGCATAGTGTAATATATCGTTTGACTTCGTAGATTTTTAATAGTTAGCTTTGGTACAGTCTGTAGGTATATATATCCCTGTCTGTGAATCTTGAGTATTCCAAACGAATTTTACGCTGCGGTCGGCCAATCGGCCCAACAACTCGTGAGACACTTGGATGGTCATTGTTATGTGTATAATTGTACTGAGTTGCTCTCATGAGGCAGAGTTGTTCGGGTAACGGCCTCGTAGCGTAGCTTAGCTGTTACTTATTAAAAGTGTTTACCTATATAAATGGTCGTTGAATTATGTGTCATAAATTTTTTGATACGGCTCGTTGCATCATATCGTGTAATATACTAGAGTCCTTATTCAATGCGGAGCACCAAATGATTTCGGACCTGTTAAAATACTAGTAAGTCACAGTTGACAGAACACGCCTCGCAGGCGATGGTGTAATAGCACAGAGGCGATAACACAACGTATATACACTGTGCTTGTGAACATAATTGTCGATATATTAAGTATCCGTGAGAGCCGGCGCAGACACTCGTAGGACGCATGGAGATGGCAAGTGTCCCCGATTTTCGGTGATAAAAGGTCACCACCTTCACCCTTGAACGGAATCTGGTATGTCCCAAATTTCTCTAAGTCAGCAGCTATCGTAAGCTGTATAATCGAATCGACTCTCGTTTATTTATTTTTAATATCTATTGATATTTCTTTTAATGATAATTTACATTCAGAAAATGAAAAATTAACAATTACTTCATAAAATGTTGTATGACAACAACAGACTTAAAAATAAATTAGGACAGCTAATAATTCAACTGGGTTTTCATCCAAATTCCAACGTGTAACGACGCATGTCACCTGGCAACATTGGGAGCCAGTAGTGTTTGAATGTGTCGCAGCCGACTTGTGGTATTGTTGGCTGTGGCCATTGTTGAGGGTTTTCTTTCATATGTTTTCTTTCATATATAGGGGACAGTTAATTACCGGCTCATACAAGTAGGACACTGCTACGTAACTACGTAACATATAACATATATTGAGCCGAGCCATTTTGTAGCGAGACGAGTCTAACAGCAACATATCGTTTGTAAGCAACGATGTTAATCGATGATCGGCAATAAAGTTATTTTAGAAACATATTTGAAATGTTATTAATAAATCATTGTTTTCATTTAAAATAACTGGACATAACCACCTTTGACCTAGCTTTGACAATGCATCAAAACTGGTCGATTGAGTTTTCGTGTGGTCGAATGATCATTTTTGTCAAGTTATCGATTAAAAAACTATTTCGATTCAAAAAATATTCCTTTTTATGTAAAACACATCAAACATCAAATAAGATGCAAATGCAATTATGTATGCCTTTGTATTATCATTTTATTATAATACAAAATTTTGAAATTACCAATGGTTTAAAGTCATAAGCTATTGCTAAATTATACTATTGTTAATGTAGAAATATTTTTTGCTAATTTTAATATTCATCCGAAAATACAAACATGGCAATAACGTAAGTCATTTTGACACATTTTTTTTTTCATGCTTTTGGCTGTGTTTCTATAGGTTATTACCTATGTAATGTTAATTAATAATCGATTTCTATATTGTTGTTCGGCCGCTCCGTCGGTCACTCGGTCTCGAGATGGTTCAACGACACCAAAGCGTTTCTGTCAAACTAATGTGTGCAAGAGGGATTGAATTCCTTGTTTTCCTAATTTTATTATTTTAAATTCTTTTAAAACATCGACACGTATGTAATTGTTTATCCAAATATTATTACTCGCGCGTTTATCTATAAACAAGAAAATCATAATTAATATTTAGGTGTAAAAAAATTAATATATAATCAATATGTAATTCACCTCGAGGTATATTGTTCGAGGTGTATCAGTCATATGTAATGCAAAATAAGTTCTTTAACCATAATATTAATAATTAATATATTTTCAAATGCGTGTTATGTACGTATGAGATTAAAAGTTCGCGCGTGCTCCTAATAATTAGGCTCGTTACATTAGAAGCGGGAAAGCGTCAATATTGGTCAACATTTAATAGCAACATACAGGTATGTGTTAGTTATAATAATACGTTGTATTGTTGTAAACATGCTGTTGGCAATTGAACCATTATTAGTTTGTCATCAAATTGAACGGCAGTTGTTCAATGTTGACGCTTTCGTGCCGCCGGCGACTGGTGGTTAATGTGTAGCTAGTAACGTGATTTTTACGTGCACGTGTGTACCTCAAGTCGGTGTATTATTAAATCATTACTAACTAAACTGTCAGTTATCACGCATTTTGTGGATGTTATGGATATTAAATTTCGGAACCGGATATGGATACAGATATATACCGGTTTCGTTTACGGTTATGGATATTAAATTCTTTCGGATTATTTCGGTTACGAATATTAGATGATTTACAACTTTGAAAAAAATATGATGTGTTTATAAAGTTGACTTTGTTTCTTGGTATTATGTGTTATTGTAATCAGAGAAGAAACAAATAGTAAAAACTGTCTAAAATGAGAACGACTCAATCAGTGTAAACGACTCATAGCGTGCTTTATTTAGACTGTGCCTCTATTCGTAACTATTTTATCGTTTTCGGTTACGGTTATATTTTTATTTCGGTTACCCGATACTTTCGGTTACGGTTTCGGAGCTCCATAACATCCCTGATTTTTATGACGACACGCTCACAATATTTGTTTGATGTCGATCAATACTGAGGAACACTGATATAATGTATCTAGTACGTGGGCTGCTTTACTCAATACTAGAAGCGTCTTATTTCCTTTTAAATTGCAACAATCTAGTTTTGTTTATTTTAACCTGACAACAGATGCTACTATGATTCTACATGGACGGTGGTTTTAAAGGTTTAATAATATAACACGACGATGTATTAACGAGCATTGCAGTGAGAAGCTCAAGATATCATAATGTATCGTGTAGAGGTGTAGCCGCGTGCCGAGCGACGTATCGGGCACCACTCGACGATTTATCAGCGTTTTGTTGAAAACACGACGTAACGGTTGACTTGTTGAAATTTAATTTTGAGAAAATGTTTATAGTATGCCTGCTCGAAAAATTCCTTCTTGTTTTGAAAACTGTATGCGATATTTAAATTTTGTCTTCACTGTGTGCGTTCCACTTGATGCTCAGAACGCCCAAAATGTACCATAAACCGTTCCACTAGACGATCGCGGTCTTTGTGGTCGCGGTGAAAACGTCATCAATGAGGTCATTATTTTCGCTCACGCCGAGCTCTCAACGCCCCATATCGCGTGCTAGGTCGACGTGAGCATTGAGAAATTTGGCGCAATTTATAGTTTAAAAATGGCGACTGAAAAGTTGTATGATTGGAAAAATGATATTTTAAATTCACACGTAATATATAAAAGAAAATCAGTATAATTAAATTCATATTTATTATATACAATTTTTTTGAATAAAATGTGATATAATTTACTTATTTTCAATTGACCTAAAATGACTTTTGAATTCCTCATCTGAGTAACGATTAATGACACTCTCGTAATCAATAATACGTGGTCAAGTTTTCTCCTTCCACGATTTTGTAAAACTGCATTCCATTCGTCATCTGAACTAGATGAAGTAGATTCCGGAGTATTATTACATTGCACTAATAAATATCCAACTGTCTCCGTAACAGACATTTTGATTATATTTATCATATAAATTCTTTTATTGAACTAAAATATGAAAAAGGATTAGTATTTTCTTTCAGTATAAAGCAAGTTAATCAATAATTCTTTAAGTTGATGGATTAATGTTTACAAATTACGTGTAACCTCTAAAAGGTTTCGATTTAATTTCTAATCCGTCATTTGTAATTTTAACGCAACGCATAAAACACCTCACAACCCATTCCACTTGGGTTTATGATGGGAACATTCACAAGCTACTGGAACGGAAAAAAATATGCTCGTCAGCGTGATCGCTTAGTGGAACGCACCCACTGTGTCACAAATATGCGGGAGGAAGGAGTGTAAGTAGACCCATTATAAAATGTTTTTTTAATTCTTGATAAGACCGTTAAACAGCAAACTAGCAGATGGCGAAGTCATTGACTAAACTTGTCATGGAATAAACCATTTATCTGTAATAATACTTATTTTAAAAAATAATAATAATTAAATAAATTCATCAAAGAGAGTTAATTAATAAACTGGCGACTTCCAACATTTTTGATTTGTAATTAATTATTCGCTATACGTGAATAAATTACCAACTCCATAGAGGAAATACAAAAAAAAAGTGTTATTTTTTAATTCTTATATGTAAATAACAACAGCATGTCAGACTAGTTCTGAATTTAAAAGCTTATCTCTCACAGGTGCCGTTGTACCTAGCGCCTTTGTTGGTACACTTTTTATTCTCTGCCTTTTAACCTTCACCAGTAACTTTACTAAAAAACTTTTAAAAAGATAAAAGTTCTACAATAGAGTAGTATGTATATTTGACAATAAATGTTCAATTTGAGGACCTTACCTTACCTTACGTACTTCAAAACGCTGGTACTTCGCCCCACTTATATCTGTTTTCATTTTCGATATGAATATTGTTAATAATAGTACGATTCGATTATTATTAATCGTGTATTAATGTTTTAATGCGATGTGATCTCATAACTGCTGACTGACTTGGCAATTTTTAATAATTTCCTGATTCTCGGTAGTGTATTAAGCCAATGCCAAGGTTCTTTGTGTATAAAAGTTAAAGATATTTTAAGTCTTGTATTCAATGCAATTTTTATACTCTTTGAATAAAGATTGATAACTTTAACAATATCACAAATTGTATGTATTCTTATCCTTTGATAGACCGTTATCCAACTATCTGCCAAAAGCTTCAAATATCATTGTAGCAGTAAATAATGAAGATTTAAAAAGAAATCTAGGTAATAGACCATATTTATTGTTTGTCTATAACTAAAAGGAAACTGCAGAGAAACTGGCGATGTGGATACTTGGAAGCAAATAAAAAAAGGTCTTATTTTAATACATTAGTACAAAAGTATATTAAATTTACGTTTGTTTTATTTAATTTATAAATTAATTTCTTTATCAAATGTTAAATGCAGTGAAGGTGCAATAATTGGAATGGCGATGTATTGTCTAGTGTTTGTCTTGTGAAGAAGACGCAGGTCTAATAAAGTTTCATTTCCTTGTATAATTGTTAAGTGAAGTGGTGAGATTTTTATTTTATCATAATTTGCAAGTATCATTTGTATTTATTGTACAAATAAATTTTTGCATCAAACTTGTTTATTTTATTTGTCCGTTTGCACATTGCCTGATGTTACAGTGTACACTGTTAAATAAAAATAATGTTGTATTTAATAATTTATAATACCGGAAAATATGTTGATCCCATAGTTCTAAGTAATAATAAATGTGATTTAATCGCAGGCGATGTTAACATTAATGAGAAAGATCAAAAGATCAGATTCAAAAATTATTCATTAATATAATTACAATTAAATGTAAAACAAGATTGTTTAGTATAAATTTGTATACATTACGCTTACACTTAGAACCTCTTGAATAACAAAAACTGGTTACGCAGTCCATTCTCTCCCCCAATCCCACCATCGGGGATAACATATAATAGGCCATCTTCTCTCTTTTTTGGTGAAAATTCCCATAAATTTTGGTTGCTTCTATCTAGGTCCTCTAATAGCCAGGCAGAGAGAAATCTAGATTTTCCATGTCTACAAAGTACATGCACATTATTTGAGATAGATGTATATCCACTATTCCCTGGATCTTCAACAATTAGAACACCAGACACTAGTGTCCAATGAGCGGTGTGGCCGTGTTTCTCACAGGGATAATGGTTGCAGTCAGCATCATATCTGATTTACTACTAAGGAACTGTAAACACATAATGCAACAACTAATAGATCAGAATTGCACATACAAACATTAAGTTTGGATAAAAAATATTTGCAAAAGGATACGGAACTAATAAAAGAGCGCCATCTAACAGATCCTGAATAATCTCCTCTCTGTATAATTTACCTTCCTGTAGTGTACAACTGATGTTGGCTTCCACTAAGCTGATGGCTTGCTCTGCCAATTTAACCATGTTTTTGCAACTTAACATTTCCCCATTGCTACTGAATCCCATGTATTTTGTTATATTCAATAATTTATCTGGAGTCACCTCTCCTTTCAGCATCATAGACAGAGCCACTAATCCGCAGGTAGGCCCGACTTGCATTATGGAATTGAAATGAGTATACCTAAACCGAAAGGGGGGATCCGACAAGCACAGATGTCTTGACGTGCAGGCCTCCCAAAGAGAGGGTTCATGTGCTGCCCACTCGCATACACCCGCGCTCAAAATATTTATAAGATCGTTTACATCTTTGGTTTCCCTCTCAGATTTTGGGATGACCAATTTTTCTGGGGGCGGCGGCGGTGGCGGTGGTGGTGGTATAGTGCACATTTGAAATAAGTAGAAAATAACAATTTGTGTTAACACTTTATTTGAAGAGCCGTCAGGGCCTTCAAGTGTCTGATGCAGTTAAATGTTATTTATAGTCTTCTTTGCGTAATCACCGTTAAGCTCGTCACCTTACGGCATATGAGTATAGAGTAATATATTTGAATAGGCCAAATTAAGAAATTGGAAGTTCAGTAACAATAAGTAAGGAAATTAAATTAAAATTAAATTTGAATTAGATTTATATTTTAGGAACATTACATGATCAGCTGTTTGAAGTTGACAATTTTGACTTTGTTGATATTATGTCAATGTCATCCAGTACTTCCAGATACAGTGAAATTACAGTAGATTTACTATAATTCTACTCTTTCTACTGTGCACTGAATTACGAATAATACAGTGTATGATGAAAGCTCTGTAATTTTTGCTTTACGAGAAATCCTTTTCTCTGAAAAAGGAAACGTAATAGTAACTCGTAGAAAACCTATATTAATGAATTATACGAAACTTTTTATCGGTTAACTAAAAATGATTGAGATCTACACTGAATTACTAACAACTTATATACTATATTTTAGTATTAGATAACACTGTAATTTTAATAAAAGTACTGCAATTTCAAATAGTCTACACTGTAATTTCAATTTTCCAATCTGAAAGCACGATGTCATCCATCAAACCACCACCTTGATAAAATTGCGGCGATAGTCTGCTGCGTTCTTTAAATTCGATGCAAACCTTATGAATCGATATCTACAGCCGATGCTATCGTATTCCTAAATGCAACTATTTAAAATAATATATCGCCAGGTTTCAACAAACCTCGCGATTTGTTGCGGTCTCGTAGCGATATATTAAGTCGCGTCCTATCGACACACTGGTGTAATTATCGTTGTATCGTAGAGATTATCCGACGATAATACGACGAACTAGTTGTGATATTTTTTATCCGTGGGGTTGGGAGCTAACTGGTTATGTGAAAATTGCAACGTATATTTTCATCTATTACTTTGACTAAACGCAAAATTTTCATAATTTTTCAACGTTCTAATCCTTAAAATTGGTATTTACGTCACATCGATAAGTTTGATACGATACGAATACCGGTACTGATACC